>CAUYQV010161516.1:0-18442 GCA_963574575.1 Galagoides demidoff | reverse complement strand
TCCACTGTGCATTTTCTACGAGTAAACCGACCATTTTGCCCATCGGTCCATCCCTCTGGACATCAGGGCTGCTCCTGCGTCCTGGCCCCTGTGAGCCCTGCTCCTGTGCACCAGTACACAGATTCTGCTTCGATTCCTGCTTTAAATCACGGGGAGTCATGGTGACATTTAGTTTGCATTTCCCTGCTCACTAAAGAGCCCAAATAGCTTATCTTACTTTTATTAGTCATTATTGGCCATTAACAATTTGTGTTTTCTGTTCTTTAAAATATACGTTCATGTATTTTACCATTCCTTTCCCAACGAGTAACTTGTATTTATTTTCTTTATTCGTTACTAGACGTTATTCCATGTTCTTGACACTAATTCTGTGTTTCTCAGATGTGTTGCAATTTTCTTCTCTTGATTGGTGGCTTGTATTTACAGTCTGTTTATGGAAGCTTTTTGTTGAGTATGAGCTTTTAATGTTAATGCAATGGAATTATTTTGTCTTTTGTGATCTCTTATCTTGTTTAAGAATTCTTCCTTGAAGACATTAATATGTTTAATTATTTGCAATTAAAGCAAACATGAATATTTTCAGAACTAAAATGTAAACTATACAAGAATGTTTAAGGTTACATTGGAAGCTTCACTTAACAGGTGAAGTCCCACTGTGTGCCAGATGCTATAGAGGTCACCCACTCTTTGTCCTCACAGAACATACATTTTTTTGTAGAAGAAAGACAGTAACCAAATGAACAGATAATATGATGCCAGGTTGTCTAAATGCTATGAAGAAAGGCTAATTCTTTCTCCCGTCACCGGGGCGGGAGGAACACCCCCACCCCCATAGCCCTGTGGGTTATATGAACAGCACCAGCATGAGGGCCAGCCGTGCAAAGCTGACCGTATGGGAAAGGTCACACTAGCAGCCAGGGCGGGGGTTCTAATCCCATCTCCGCTTGTTCCATAAAACTTACCTTACATTCAATTAAATGTGCAAATTTAGTGGGACAATCAGTATCAATTCCTTCATTTTGGAAAATGTTGTTAGGATTCTGAAAATCTAAAAAGATTTACTCTGTTAAACCCCTTTGGAATAAACAGCTTAGAAGGAAGGACTGTGATCACTGTAAATTTTCCTGAAGCTAAAAGAACACACTTCACTTCTAATCCCAATTCCTCACTCTGTGTCCAAGAAGAGTGATTTTTCATCATTTCCAACAAAACCAACTTTAGATTCTAGCTGAAATGCTGTAAATGGAAAGCCATTTATAAAGGGATTTCCCTATAATTAAGATGACTCTGCGGAGAAAGCTGTGAAAGCAGGTCTTCTGTGATTGCCCACAAAAAGTAAAGCACTAAAATCGCTAAGTAATACTGTGGATTTCAAAATTTATATGTATCTTTAGAGCTAGTCTCATAAAAGGAATGATCATTTAACAGTGTAAATTCCCAAAAATGGTTTTCATAGTGGAAAAAAAAAAGGTATCACGTACTGCTGCATGTCTTTACATATGGACACGAAAATGTAAATTTTACACTGGGAGGGACATCTCTTCATGGGACGAATGCCAAACTGAGTGTGACAGGTAATTCTGACTAATCACTACTTATTACCAGGAGAGAAAGGAAGGAAGCCTTTATTGGCTAAGAAATGTAGCACAAAAGGGAAATGCAAAGATAGACCATTTTGAAGTCAAACATAAACCATTTCTTTTCTCACTGAATGAAAACATATGAGACATGAGTCACATGCCAGCTGAGGGTGATCTGGACGCTGATTCTCTTAAACCTCCAGTTTCCGTGAGCTTTCATGGTGACACCCCAAGTGTGCTTCAGCCTGTGATCTGACCGGTGACAGTCACAAGTGTCCTTCAGCCTGTGATCTGACCAGTGACAGTCACAAGTGTCCTTCAGCCTGTGATCTGACCAATAACAGTCACAAGTGTCCTTCAGCCTGTGATCTGACCAGTGATACCCCCAAGTGTCCTTCAGTGTGTGATCTGACCAGTGACACCCCCAAGTATGCTTTCTTCTGTGATCTGACCAGTCTGTGATCTGACCACCCTTGGCAACTTACCCTGGTGGCGCCTGAGCCCTGGCCCGGTCCCATGTCACAGGCAGGAACATGGCCTGTGGACACAGCTTCTAACTCCTGGTTCCAGAACCAACCCTGCCACTCACAGATAAAGAGACTTGGGTGAGATATTTAGCCTAAAGAAATTTCTGCTCTTCAGAAGTATGTCGATAGTGGCAAGTTAGTCCACGTCTTTCCTGACTAAAGAAAGAAACACGCCATCTCGGGTACCCAAAGTCACATACATCCATTTCCCCTTTTCTCTACTCCTCCCTGGCTGGTTTGAATTTCTGATGTCATTTTCAGTTCTAAAAAGTGATCGTAAAAATTAAAGACATGCTCATCTCCACTAAGCAGACGGAAATATTCCTTATCTTGTCCTTCACTGCCCCCTGCAAGCCAATTACAAACCCTAAACTTCAGTCTTCTTATTTGTAAAATAAAGTCGATCCCAGCTCATGAGGATCATAGTCCCTCAGAGACTCCAGCGGAGTCCAAGTGTTAGAATTTATCAGTAATCAGTGGATCACAGCAGAACATGAAGTTATCATAAGCAGAGGTTTTAAGCCTTGCATTTAAGTACATGTGTCTAAGGGTCTCGAAATCCCTCCAATCACATGTGTTTGTGTTTACGGCTTTTTCTGGAAAGTCTTATCTTTCCGGAATTCCTTAAAGGAGGGTACAACCCCCGAGATGAAGCACCACTTCCTCAACATGAAATCAGATAATTTCTGAAAAAGCAAGACCCAACTGTAACCTGAGCATTTTAATATAAATTGATAAGGAAAATGTTCTTCAGAATGAGCTCTGGTTCTCACCAGAAGACTAGGAAGAAGGAAGGTCCCAGAAGTGCATGTGGGCACTGTCCCGGGGAGAGGAAATCTCAACCCATGGTCACACTGTGCCCAGCAGCTGGGTCACCCGGGGTGAAGACGGAGGGAGGTGCTGAACGTCTGAAGGAAAGAATACCTACCTCCTGAGGTCTTAGAAGAATAGAATAAAGTAGCACAAAATCCATTCAGTTTGATGCATGGTCTGCCCAAGTTCTGTCACTTCCAACACTCACCTGGTGACAGTCCTTGGGTAGGTGGGAATTTCTGCATCAGCTGACTTGTGTGGCAGGACTACCATGCCATAAGTTGTCATCAGTCTGCCATAATAATAAAAATACTGTAATTTGTCATTTTCCCTCTGCTACATAGAAAGTCAGACGGCCACAATGGATGAGCAACGTACTTACAAAAAGAGAGAGGCCAGGTGTGGCGGCTCAGGCCTGTGATCCCAGCACCTTGGGAGGCTGAGGCAGGAGGATCCCTTGAGCCCGGGAGGTGGAGGCTGCAGTGAACTGCCATGTGACCACTGTACTCCAGCCCGGGTAACAGAGCACAACCCTGTCTCTTAAAAAAAAAAAAAAAAAAGGAGTAAAAGTGAAATCTTGCCTCTTCCTACCTCGTACTAAATGGAGAAACTCAGCATCAGCAAAAGCAGGAACACCAAGTCTGTGGCCAGCTGCGCAGTCACTGAGGCTGCGCACGGCAGTGTTTCTGTTGCTGTTGTTCGTTGTCGTGATCTGTTCAAATCCTGTCCACCCTATGACTCGTGTGAGAGCAGTGAGCTGAGCCTGTGAGCAAAGACTGATCAAACGCCTGTGAAACAGAAGATGCTGTGTGCAGAGCAGGCCAGTGAGGCCCGTAGGTGGCCCCACGCGCGATCTTGAGGGCCACTCTTCTCGGACACCTGGTGTCCAGGAGCGCTCCCTGGCGCCCCCTCCCTGTCCTCAGAGTAGCCGGAGCTCCCTGCTGGTTTCCACCTGTTCAGAGCAACCATCACTGCCGCGGGGCTGCCCGTGACCCAAGAGCCTGTCTGAGCCTCTTAGGACCCCATGCTTCAGCCGCACGGGCTTTGCGGTGTCTGGCAGGATACCTGCACTTGCCTCTCTAAGCTGTGCTCTGTTCACCTGTCAGATGAGATTCAGTCTTTTACTCTTAAATATATTTTTGCACAAATTTAACTCTAAAGTTACTGTCTTTCTGCCTCACAAGAGTTTAAGCTTCCTAAAGGAAGAAGCTGGGGTCGGGGGTGGGGGAGGTGGTTGTCCAGGGAAGCTTGGTATTGAATTTGAGAAGAGGAATTCTGAATTTTTTATATCCTGTCCAATACCTACAGCAAAAAAGGACTGTGGATATTGTAGTTGGCAAATTTAAGGTAAAAAAAACCCACCAGCATGCTCTCAAATGAAGGTTGTATGTGTATACAAAGAGCTGGCTGCCTGGCGGGGGAGGCAGACATCTCTGGATGGAAATGGGCAGCTGGGCTTATCATGTAGAGATGTGCCGGCAGCTTAGAAGCCAGTTACATTCATTTTTATTAAGTAGCATATTTTAGTTCACTGTATCAGATTCGGTTTAGTAATTAACAATGTCCTTTTCCCAATGTTTTTATGCAGAAGCTCTTCTAGAAATTGACTTCTATATAAAATCTCATTTGAATGTGCACTTGAGTTAAAGCTTTAAAGCAAATATTATGACTCAAGATTATAGTTAGCAGCTTTACAAACTAGCAGTCCCTGAAGACGCAGCTCAGTGGAACCCCCGCCAGTTGTTACTAGGGGCAGGTGTGAAACAACAGCCGGTATCATCTTCTGCTTCAGAGGCTTTTTGATGGGGCCACTGTGGTGACTGAGCTGCAGGTCATCACAGCGGGGGGCTCTGTGCCACCTGTGTCATCAAGGCTTGTCCCTGCCACGTGCTGCAGTGTGTGGGGACTGCAGCAGCCAGAGCCACGCGTCTTAATGTCTTGTCAGCTGCCCAGGAATGTCCTGATAGCTGAGCAAATATCTCCATGTGGAGTGGAGCCTCCTCAAACCAAAACACAGCATATAACTCAGAATTTTTGTTTCTAGAATATGGTAATTAAGTTTTGCATTATGGGTATCTGCAACAAAGAAGGAAACATTACCTGAATTGAGCATTGTCTCAGAGTAGATTTAACTTCCTTTAATGATGACACTTAAAAAATGATTCCTACTGCTTGTGAGTCTCTGAGGATATAATGGTGAAAACAGACTTAGTTCTGACCCTGTTTGAATGTACAGTGTAGTGGGTAAAATACTTTAATCAAATAGTGGAAAAAATAGATGAGCAACCCTGAGCTGTGATGACTCCCTAGGGCTTTCTTGACTCAAGTGCTGTCTACGTTTTGGCCAGGTCATCTTGGCCATGGCAGCTACACTGTGGGCTATGGGTTGTCCAGCCACACGCTGTCCTCTGCCCCCAGATGCCAACAGCAACCTGTCCCCCAGCTGTGGCAATCAGACTATCTCTCAGTGTCATCCCGTCATCCCAGTAAAGGGAAGTGAATTCAGCCCAGCTTGAGGTGCACTGATTTGGGTGGAGAACATGAGGCAATTTGATTTGAGACTGAGCAGCAGCAAAACTGGATCTGAACCAGCCAGGCTTTCTGATGACATTGGCGGTAGCTGTGATGGTGGGAAGTTAACTAGGGGAGAGACAGTGAGGAAAGCAGCACATCGTGGGTGCTAGATGGGTTTGTGTCAAGGCACAATGCACATTCGATCCCACAGACACAGGCCAGGAGAGGTGTGACATGCCCAAGCCATGTTCTCTGGTTCCGTGGGCTCAGTCTGTATAGAGCAGAATAAGAGAGGTGACTCATCCTCTTAGGGGAAGGAGAGGCAGCTGGCTGCAAGAGGTGACGTGTGGGACATCAGACAGCGGGTGTCCCCAGCTGTCCACTCGTCTGGTTTGTCAGCCTTCAGTCATCACCTTTCAGCTCTGGACACAACTAGAGCTGAACACTCCAAGGTTGGGGCCAGCACACATCTTTCCCTCCCTCTCTCTCTCCCTTTCCACCCCTAGCCGCCCCCTCCACCCCTGCTCTCCAGCCCACCAGCCCCGCTCGGCCTCCTCCCTCCCACCTCACTCCCTCCCTGGCAGACTTCTCCCCACAATGTCCTCATGCCTGCTCAGCTGCAAGACAGAGAATTTCTCCCTGTGCAGCTCTTCCAACAAATGGCAGTGTTGGCCCAGGTTGAGTCTTGCTGTGTCTGATCTCTCCCCATCCCTGAGCGAATCACTGTGCTGGAGGATGCCGGCTCTGATCAGCCAGGACGAGGTCTCAGTAACCCCCTCTCCAAACTGCAGGAGGAATCAGCTCCACTCAAGTGGCAGGGGCAGAGTGGGGGAAAGGTGTCCCCCAGGTAAATGTGGGTACCACGTGGTGAGCGCTGTACAGTCAGCTCCAATGCTTGTCAACCTTGTGTTGACACAGGGGATACTCAGTAAATGCTGAAGACACTTGTGGAATTAATGAATGAACGGGCAACAGAGATAGCGTTTTCATCTTGTTTTATCTCTAGAGCTCTGATGAAGTGAGGGAGGGTCTGCAGCCCAGGCTCCAGAGATTGGGAGAGATCTGCGGTGTTGAATTTCAGGGTAACAATCTCCTTCTAGCACAGAAACATACCATCTTAAAGATGGATGCTGTTTTCTACCACAAGGAAACCATCTGATGACAAGCTGGTAGTGACATCGTCTTCTCAAGGTGAGACCACCTAAGTGTCCCTCATCAGAGGGGAGAACTCCGTGGTCCTAATGCTCCATGGGACAGATAATGGCCAGGCGCCCTGTATGCAGCTGTGGTTAGAAATGGGAGGGCACAGTGTGCGGTGACATTCGGAGATGATATTTGGAGCCTCATGTCCATGCATGTGAGTTACATGGACCAGGCCGGGACACTCAAAGAGCACAAGGGCACGAGTCTTGGCAAAAGGCATTAGTGTGAGGTCCCCAGTGTCCCAGCTGGGTGCCCTTTCTGACTGACACCTGCAGACTCACCTCCAGAAAGGCCCCTTCCCCTAGGTTTCTACACTTCTGAACTGTGCCCTGTGGATTGAGACAGGGAGGCCTGTCCAGATCCCCCGGGAGCAAGACAGAGTATGAGCCCCGGGCAGAAAGAGGGGCCAAGAGAAAGTCAGGACGAGGCGGATTTATTAGGACAACTGTGAGCAGACGTTTTCAGGATGCAAGTTATCCAGATACTCCTCACTAGCACTACTTGATACTCAAAACATTTAAGAAATTCTTCCCTGGTTTTCTCTAGAGAAATGTGATTATGGTATACAGATGCTCAGTAGTTCCATTCAGGAGATGATGCATACTTTAACTCTGGACACATTAATTTACAATTGAACTTTTGACTCTTAGCATTTGGTTTTTTTTTTTTTGAGACAGAGCCTCAAGCTATCCCCCTGGGTAAAGTGCCATGGCATCACAGCTCATAGCAACCTCCAACTCCTGGGCTCAAGTGAGTCTCCTGCCTCCACCTCCCAAGTAGCTGGGACCACAGGCTCCCGCCACAACGCCCGGCCATTTTTGGTTGCAGCCATCATTGTTGTTCGGCGGGCCCGGGGCTGGGGATTCAAACCCACCACCTTAGGTGTATGTGGCTGGCACCTTAGCCGATTGAGCCACAGCCGCTGAGCCAGCATTTGGTTTTATAATAAGTAAACTTTTAGTCTTGTGAGATGAAACACTCACTTTTGCCTCCTGGGGTAGGACTGGCTCCCTGTCAGGTGGGCCCAGCCCGGCTCGGCCATAGAGAAGTCCTTTCTTGATGTCACCACCTCCCTCCTGCTCAGGAGATGTCTGCCCCTGAAATTCTTAGTAGGCATGAAGTATATATTTTACTGAATCCTACGTAAAGACCTTTGCAAGTATGTAAACTCTTTATGTTATTTATAATTTTTGCAAACTTATTTAAATAATTCCAACTATTCAAATTTGTTAGATTACCTTAAAACTCATATATTTTGGAAGTTACATTTAAAATCTATGCTGGCAAAAATTTTCCAACTCAGAAACATTTCCCATCAAATTGTAGGACTTAAAAAAATGCTTATATTGGCTCAGATTTTCAAGGTTTATTCCATCATTTTAAATTTATTCATTTGATACATATTGTCAGAAGATAATTAGAATAGAAATAATTAATGCTAGCTATGATTTTCCGTATAATAGTGTAAAGGACTATATTTCAGTCTAAACTTGTAAATATTTTATTACTTTATTGAAGTCCTTCAAAAATTGATATAGTAATTTGTAGAACTATGAATTTCTTTCTCAGAAAGAAAGTTATTAATGTAAGACCTACTGGTTGTCAATTCATGTGGGGAAGAACATGTGTGAATATCTGTCTATATGCAGGCGGACAGCATAATGCAGATGGGGGAGTTAGCCCAGTCTGGGGAGATCGTAACGAAAGCCGTCCATGAGGAAGGCCTGTAGAGCATAAATGATGAGTTTCCATCTACATTGGTTAACAAAAAATGAAGCTATTGTCGTATATGAGACTTAAAGAACATGGCAGCCCCTCTGGTCATTTGGAAACCCGTCATCATTTGCGTCTCCAGATTTATAAATACGAGGTCATGACAGGCAATGTCCCTTCCTCCCGAGGCCTTTCTGCTTTGCGTTTTAAACAAAGAACGACATTACAGGCGTCCCACCTGTACCCAACCTATTTTCTGGTAAAGGAACTGAGATACGTGATCTACAAGTAAAATGTGGTCTTGCCTTGATTTTCATTTGCATTTGGCTTTTAAACATGGCAAAAACCAATAATGGGTTTTTACTCTGAGCTATTTCTAAATGTTTTGTTGGAAATTAGCTGCAAACGTTACATTCTCTGGAACAGTTAAATTGGAAATGCTGTTTATGCTGAGTGAACTGTGCCCACAAGCTTAACTGTGAATAAGAATCCTAAGGAGGAGAGACTTACTTTTCACATATCTTTTAAAGATTTGCTACATTCTAGGAGAAATTTCATGGGGAGAAAACAAAATAAGCACTGTCTTTCCTTTGGGATCTATTAAAAAGGGCAAGCTGTGTGAAAATGGACGTGGATGCCACTAACCGTCATCTCAGTCCGCTGCAGAAGACAATCCTGATTCTTCACACACATGACTATCTTACAAGCTTTATTTCTCTAATACATTCAAAGAGAATCAATAAATTATATTTATTATTTGGAGGCAAGAGACATTTTGCAATCCATCCAGCGGTAAATTTCTAATATATCAATTTTGCTTTAAAATGTTGCTTTACTTCTAATTTTTTTACTCTTTGGGGAATAACTCACCAAGACAGCAACCTAACACATCTTATGACTTGAAATTGTAAATCATCTTGTTACACATTTTTGTACTTCTGAAATGAGACATTTTGTATACTAATTCAAACCAACGTGATGACCCTGAACTCTCTGCCACGTAATCTAGCTTTTTGAGAGGGCAAATTTGAATATGGAAGAAGAAGAACCACTTGAACGAATTTGTTTTTCATAAACTTTAAAAAAAATTAGAATCAGAGAAATGTTTAAATTCTATGATATTGGAGACATAATTTTAGACGAACTCTAGAGGGTGAAATTGTATCTCCGCCGTCTGGCACAGAGCTGTGCACCTTAAATTACTCAATAATTATTTGAACTCAAGAATGAATGAAAAAATCAGAAGGATGGAAGGACAGACCAGCAGTGTTTAGAGAGCTACATTGCTGGGCAATAATAATAATAATAATAATGTAGCTGACAATTAGTTTTACTCAAAGTATCCAAAAGATAAGTTTAAAAGGAAAACTTCAAATATTCCTGTAAAATGATAAGCTGTGCTGCTGCCAGCTGAGACTGAGAAGAGCCCGAGGGTCACTCTAGGGTCTCTTTAATGCCACGATCAAATGGAAACCAAAGAGACGTTCAAACCCAAGTAGACATTTTTTTAAAACTTATTCCTGAAAACACACTTGGTCCACTTGTACTTGAAATGTGTAGTCATCCCAGAGGCAGAGCTCACAGGAGGAGGAGGAGGAGACCTCAGGTTGGAGGGGGGGCAGAAAGAACATGGGGGGTGTGGTGTGCTGTGGAGGGTGTGTGGGGAAACCATAAATTCATGACCTTGACCATCCTGGAAAGCCCAAAACATTCAGATCTGTATTGCTTCACTTTTAACTGGAGGTCATCACAACACACAGGTGGTCAGTATGGACTGGCTTAAATCTGCTCAAGCCCAGTTAGCAGCTGTGTGACCACGGGCAAGTTACCTAATGTCTTGGTGCTTCTGTTTTATTCTCAAAATACTGCAGGTAATGAGGGTGGCGACCTCATCAAGCTGTTGTGAAGATTAAGTAAACTCATATGTATAACATGATTGAAACACTACCTTGATTGATGATTTATTAAATTAACCTCATAGAAGAGAAATTATGGAGAAAACAGAGAAATTCAGGCTATATCTCTAAGTTGTATGCATCCCCATGAAAAAACATCTTGTAATTGTTACTAGAAAAAGACCATAGTGCTGGAAATAGGACAAGCCTGGCTAATACAATCAGCAGTTATTTCTGAGCATCTACTGTTTGTCAGGAAATGTTATGGATGCTGAGGGTACACTGATAAGAATAACTTATAGGTGTGGTCCCTGTCTAGAGAAGAGAGAATGAGGTACAGACGTGGTCCCTGTCTAGAGGAGAGAGAATGAGGTACAGATGTGGTCACTCTCCAGAGGAGAGAGAATGAAGTACAGATGTGGTCACTGTCCAGAGGAGAGAGAATAAGTTACAGATGTACAGATGTGGTCACTGTCCGGAGAAGAGAGAATGAAGTACAGATGTGGTCACTCTCCAGAGGAGAGAGAATAAGTTACAGATGTGGTCACTGTCCGGAGGAAAGAGAATGAGTTACAGACATTGTCACTGTCTAGAGGAGAGAGGAAGAGTTACAGATGTGGTCCCTGTCTAGAGGAGAGAGAATGAAGTACAGATGTGGTCACTCTCCAGAGGAGAGAGAATAAGTTACAGATATGGTCACTATCTGGAGGAAAGAGAATGAGTTACAGACATTGTCACTGTCTAGAGGAGACTGCAGATGTGGTCACTCTCCAGAGGAGACAGAATAAGTTACAGATGTGGTCACTGTCCAGAGGAGAGAGGATGAGTTACAGATGTGGTCACTGTCCAGAGGAGAGAGGATGAGTTACAGATGTGGTCACTGTCTAGAGGAGAGAGGATGAGTTACAGATGTGTTCCTTGTCCAGAGGAGAGAGGATGAGTTAGAGACGTGGTCACTGTCTAGAGGAGAGAGGATGAGTTACAGATGTGTTCGTTGTCTAGAGAGAGGATGAGTTAGAGACGTGGTCACTGTCTAGAGGAGAGAGGATGAGTTACAGATGTCTTCGTTGTCTAGAGGAGAGAGGATGAGTTACAGGCGTGGTCACTGTCTAGAAGAGAGAGGATGAGTTACAGGCGTGGTCACTGGCCACAGGAGAGAGAATGAGTTACAGACGTTTCTCTAGAGGACAGATAGTAAGTTACAGACATGGTTAATGGGTAGACAGCTGTAGCATAGTGATCTCACAGGGCACATCTCATTGTGAACCCCATGGGGAGACATGAGAGCTTGTAGCTCAGCAACCCCTCAGGATGTGGCGGTTGGGGCAACAGGACAGATCTGGGGACGTCATGGAGAAGTGATGTTGGGTTGAGAGTTGAGGGGTAAATTCAGGAGTGAAAAGCATGTGTGGAGTATTTTAGAACATGGGGAATTCAACACACTGGAGTTACAGGGCAACAGGGAAATGAGACTAAAAGACAGGCGGGAACCTGGTCACAGAAGAATGCTTGGGCTGTATCTTCTGGGCCTTAAATTCAGAGCCGCTGGGGACCCTTGTTCAGTTCTCCCTGTTTGCTCTGCAGCCCAGTGTGCTTGTCTAGAATCTGCTGGGGCCCAGTGCCTTGTAGAATAACTCAAGAATGCAGCTTAGAGATGGTATTAGAGCTACCTCACAATGGGATCACTGCAATGATTTTTTGATACCCGAAGAAGATAAATTGGTCTTCATCAAAATTAAAAACTTTTGCACATCAAATATTATTGACAGCATAAAAAGGGAGCCTATGGAATGGGAGAAAATATTTGCAAATCATTTATCTGACAAAAAGTTATTATCCAAAATATATAAAGAACTTTCACAACTCAACAATAATAAAAACCAGACAACCCAATTCAAAGATGACTATAAAGGACGCAAAAAGATATTTCTGAAAAGAAGACACACAAATGGTCCGTACCCAAGAACAAGCACCCAGCAGCACGAGGGCCTATGAAAATACAAATCAGAACCATAAGACGGCACTTCACACCCAGTGGTGGTATCTTAAAAAATGAAAAATAGCAAATATTAGCTGGGATGTGGACAAATGAGAACCTTGTGCATTACTGGTGGGAATTAAATGGTGGTCCTCAAAAGTTAAACATAGAATCACCGTACGATCCAGCAATTCTGCTCCTAACTGTGAGCCCAGAAGAATTGAAACCAGTAAAGGCTGAAACAGAAACTTACACACCAGCATTCACAGCAGCATTGTCTAGGGTAGCCAAGAGGTGGACACAGCCTTGTGGATATTGTTGATGGACACAGATATCCATCAATAGATTGAATGCATTTTTTTATTGAATGCATTTTTAAGCTGTGGCGTGTACATCACAAGGGAATATTATTCAGCAATGAGAGGGAATGAGCTTCTGATGCTTGCTGTGCTACAGATAAACCCTGAAGACAACACGCCGAGTGAACTGAGCCAGACACATTCTGTGTGAGGCAGCGAGAACAGGCCGGTTCACAGAGGCAGGAAATGGAATAGAAGTAACCGGGGGGCAGGGCAGGGAGAGCGGGGAGAGCGGGGAGCTGCTGCTTCACAGGTACAGAGCTTCAACTGGAATAAGGAAAGTTCTGAAGACGGTGGGGACAGTTGCACGACTTTGAGAGTGCACTAATGCCACTAACTGTACACTTAAAAATGGCCAACATGGTCAATTTTTTGTTATATATGAATATATTTACCACAATATAAAAAAATTAATGAAATCACTGTATTTTGCAATTTATAAAAAGTTTTTCCAAAAATAAGCCTAAATACAGTGATCTCTAAAAATTTAATTTATTCATTATCCTCTGCCTTCAGGACTTAGGAGAGTCTAAATCTGAGAAATTAGAGAGGTTTGGGCAGGAAGAGAGAATAGTCAGTCTCATGCTCCAGCTTCCAGACCTCGGAAGAACTTCTACAATCCAACCCATATTTTGCTATGGAGAAGGAGCCCTTCACCCCACTCTCGCCATTAAGAGGCTCTGGGGGTGTGGGAGGATGGTCAGCTCTGGCCAGTAGCCGTGTGAGGGAGGTGCTGGTCCTCAGGAAGCTGTGACCTGGGGGACAGTCCACCACCTGCTCCAGTTGTGCTGTTCTCTGGACGTCTCCTATCCCTCATTGCTGACTCTGAAGTGGAATGTTGGGAAGGTGAGGGTGGAGCTTTTCCTGCCTCCCAAAGCAGCTTTCCCAGGAATTTGAATCAAAGGAAAATTAATTTGTTGCTCAACGCACGGCTCAAAATTATACTGTCCTTCTGTGTGCAGGGGCTCAAAGGTCCTGGATGGTAGCAAAAAGCTTCAGCACCTTCACAGCTCACACTGGACCTTATTTTGAGAGGTCTCTCAAGCAGACCATCAGCAGAAATTAGCAAAATGCCTTTAACACCTGGCAGGGTACCCCAGAGAGGAAGCAAAGGCCTGGAGTTTATCTAAGAGCCCATTGCCATCACTGGCACATACTCCCTTCCTGAGGGCTGTGGTTCATGGAACATGGCCTGTAGGGTGCAGACGGGGCCTGAGTCTCTGCTCCCCTCCTGTCCACCTGTGCAGACCAGGTGAGTACCCCAATGCCCATGGGCGTCAGTGTCCGTGCCACCTGCATTACAGGGTGTGAAGCTGCACTGAGCCCAGGAGGGGCTTCCTGGGCACAGGTGTCCTCCTCAGAGGGCTGCGTTAGAAGCAGTAAGTTCACCCGAGTAATAATCACTTTTACTCCTTCAAAAATAAAAGCCACACAGTCTCCAGAGCTGACCCCTCCCTATGCTGACCAAGTGGGTGTCAGCACCACAGGCCTCGCTCCTTACAATGACCACCTCCCTGTCACAGGCCCCGGCTGGTCCCTGCACAGAGGTTCTGCTGTGATAGTTAACTAATATTTTAAAATCTCATGTTTAGCCTCTGAATATACAGAATTTTCTTTGCTCTTTCACAGAATAAAATTAGATGAACAGCCTCTGGTCACGGGTGTTTTGGCACCATTTGTAGGTCTTTGCTTCATAACTGCCCTCAAATTTCTTTCTGGCCTTCTTTGGTTTTCTTGCCCAAGGCAGATAAAAATGAAAACAGTTACTACACTGGGCGCTTTGTGGCCTTCCCTGATTTTTCCTTCACGTCCGTTCACGGCTCTGCTTTCTGCCCGTGGTATATGGCAGCAGCTGTGAGCTCGCCACCCTCTTTTTTTTGAAATGGGCCCTGAATACTTGTTCTGTGGGCTGCTGTTCTCGTCAAAGACGTCACCAGGAAGAAAGCAAAGATTCCCTCAGGTGTGCTGTTGATTTGGGGACGCCGAGGAAAACACTCAGAGCGGCTTTTTCTACTACATCCATTTTTTTCTGCTCGTAGCGGCCCGTGGTCTACCTGGCTCTAGTGAGCCATTTTAAAATTGTGAATCATGAACATTATGAATATTATATAAAAGTGCTTTATATGGGTCCTGGCTCCCTTCTGGAAAGGGAGATGCAGTTTTTATGCTGTGGTGGTGCTCGGCCCTGGGCTGCGGCTACATCTCCACTCACAGTGTTTCTTCTGGATCTAATCATGATTCCTGGAGGTTTTCATTTTTAATTTCCCAAGCAAGACCTCAGACAACTGCGGCATCAGCTGGAAGTGTCCTTTGCACTATTACCCCGGGGTTTCATGTGCCTTTGGTTTACCTGCCTTGACGCTATTTTTAATAGAATAATAGGAGTTTGAATTTACCAGTGTTAAAAACCTGTTAAAAAAAAACACATACTTCATTTATGTCACCAAGATGATGTGTGATAGCCACAGAACATCTCTCTTTTTTTTCTTTTACTGTAGATGGTGGTGGTGCTGACCTTTGTCATCTGTCTTTAGCCAACATGCTCTAATTCCTAGTTATTTTACAAGCATAACATTTAATCAATGTTAAATCTCTATAAACTTACTTCATTCCATGCATTAGCAACCATTCATAAAGGTTTTGTTATGCACATGTATTCATGAAATGTCTTTTAATGTTTACATCTGGCATTTACTAGATTTTCTGGCAATGTTGTTGGAAAATTGTGTACTTATCACGCAGCATTTGTACTTAAGTTTTTTGAAGAGAGCATTCTGGTACAGCCATATGATTCAAAAGCCAAACTTAGGAACAGGTGGATGTAAGAAGATTCCTGTTTTCCGTACGCGAGCCAGCCAGCTTGTACTGTGAGCAGAATGAAAATCCCTTTTGTTAGTCTCTTGAATTCTTCCAGATATTCTGTATGCAAATACAAGCAAGTGTGAGTTCATGCTCACAATTTCCCTTCTCTGAAACAGAACAGAGTGTTCTGTGCTCACTGCTCTGCACGTCTCTGTTTTCACTGGAAATGCATCTTGGGGATCTTTCCCTGTTGGCAAAAGTGCCAGTTGCTACCAGTACTTACACGTGAGGCTGTGTTTTGTATTAAGACACTACACTTGATTATTTGTTTACATGTGCGCCGTCTCCAGTTACGGAGTTGCTCTGGTGCACATTCTTTCACACACACTGGCATATTTAGGTGTCAACGTGTCTGTGGTGAATCACGGCAGTGGGACTGGGATCAAATGGTGTGTGCATTCATGATCTTGTGAATGTGCCCAAATTGCCCTCTTTACAGGTTATACCAGTCCACATTCCCATGTGTAATGTGTGAGAGTAAGTTTACCCCAGCCTCAAAGCATGTGTGTTAACCAGCGTGGTTTTTGCTAGTCTGAAATATGGAAAAATGGCATTTCATATCTTTAATTTATATTTCCTCTGAGTGAGTTTGAACACCTTTCCTCGTAGTGGCCACTTGTATTTCCTTGTGTGTGGATTTCTGTTCATATCACAAGCCCGTTTTTCTAACAGGGTTTTGTTTATAGTTAATACATAATATCCCAGATTTGGACAACCTTAGAAGCTGATCTCTAACCAAAACCAGTGCTCCTGTGCCTGTGACTCCTGAGCATGACCACTGTGAGTTTAAAAGTAGACCATTCAGATCATCCCTGACACTTCCGGCTTCTTTGGGAAATGGTTCTAATTAATATTGAGAGACATAAAGACAGAGTGTGATGAAGCATTCATATTTCTAAATTAATTCATGGGGTGATTCAAGTTCCCTGATAGCATTAGCTTCAATTAAACATCATTCTTATAAAAACAATTAAGAACTAAAGCTTGTTAATTGTTAGATGAACAATGAATAATGTCACTAGAAAAATGAATAAGCCCACCACTGTGTGATTTACAAATGTCTCTGTCCCTGGAAGAAACAGCCAGACCTGCCTTAGAGTCTCTTTGGATAATTAGTGTGGAGTCACGTTCCAGCCCAACATGGAAGTTAACTTCTGAGGTAGAAAGGGACCATGGCTATGTGTCTCTCCACTCCCCAGACACACACACACACACACACAGGTATGCACTCACCCACACACACACACACACACTTACATGTGCACCCACGCACTCACACACACACACATATGCTCATACCCACACAGGCACAAACACATACATACACACGTGTACACACGTGTGCACACACACCCCATGGAGTACTACTCAGCCATAAAAAGGAATGAACTAATTTACTTTGTGTTGGGGATCCTGGTGCACAAACCCCAGCCTGGTTTGAGAGCCAAGACCCAGAGTCTGAGCATGTCTGGAGGAGGCGTGCGTGACCTCAGGCCAAGCGGCAGACTGGGACAGGCAGCAGCTCTCTGGCTTCTTCAGAGGCCTTTACCGATTTCGTTTGTCAGGTTTTTGTTTGTTTGTTTGTTTGTTTTGTTTTGTTTTGGCCGGGGCTGGGTTTGAACCTGCCATCTGCCATATACGGGGTCAGTGACTTACTCCTTTGAGCCACAGGTGCCACCCGGCTTTTACTGATTTCTAACAAAAGCGCATCTGCAAAATTCAAAAATGCCAAAGATAGGGTTAAAAGAATCCTGAGTTCCAGGAAGACTGGGTAGAGAGAGAGGCTGGGTAAAAGGGTAGGGGTTTGCTAACGAATGGCTGACGGTGCATTTAGAGGGAGGAGGGGGAAACCAGCTGTATCCACAGGGGAAGGAAACCATTTTCCTAATGCAACTGTGTATCAGGAGTTCAAGACTCAGCTCTGCCTCAGCCCCAACCCACCTGTTGATGCTCAGGCACAGAGATAATTGTCCTGTACGGTGCCTCCAGCTCTTTTCATCTTCCCTGGTTTTGATCAGCCCCCAGGGATCCTGTGTCTGCACACTTTCCCCTGGATTCCGCTGGACTGAGGCAGGGCGCCCTGCTGAGAAGTCCACCAGTCCACCTCACACAATTTTGCAGTAACCTGGACAGAACTGGAGAACGTTATCCTAAGTGAAGTATCTCAGGAGTAGAAAAATAAGCATCACATGTTCTAATAAGTGGGAGGGAAACGATGGATCAAAAGGGGCAGAAAGGACACTGGGAAACGAGCGCAGGGTAGTGGGAGGGTGAAGGGCCGCGCTTGCCTGCTGGGGGCGGTGTGCACTGTTCTCTTGATGGATATGCTAAAAGCCCTGACTTCAGCACTGTGCGACGCATCCACGAAACAAAAAGAATTGTACTCCTGGGCGGCACCTGTGGTTCAAGGAATAGGGTGCCAGCCCCATAGACCAGGGGTGGCAGGTTCAAACCCAGCCATGGCCAAAACTGCAAAAAAAAAGAAAAAAGAAAAAAAGAATTGTACTCCTTTAATATTCTGACATAAAACTATATATGTGTGATGATCTAAAAAATAAATGGAAAGAAAAACAACCAAATGAGCAAAACCAACTGATGTGACCATCTTCGTCTCTCTCGGTTCACTGCCTCTCTCTTGTCAGAAGAAAACTGAGTAGCCATGTGGGACCCACATTACTGTGGCCAAACTCAGGGCAAGGGCAAGCTGACCTGACCACAGCCAAATCCTGACATGACATTGCAGATGTGATGGAACCAGGACATCTGTCCCCTAGAGCAAACCACAGGGCCTCCTTCGGGCTGCAGGTGTATCTTCTGAACTATCCTCCTAGTCCCGAGAGGAAAGCCATAGGAGAAAGGGAGCCACATTCATGTCCTCAGGAGCACGGGGGGCGGGGGGGGGCAAACTGTGGGGTGTGTGCACAACAGAGAAGGGGGCAAACTGTAGTGTGAATGAAAAAAATACAATGACTCCCAAACAGGGGGTTTTGTGCAAAAA
>CAUYQV010161515.1:0-10817 GCA_963574575.1 Galagoides demidoff | reverse complement strand
CCTTTTCTTTTAATTTAAATTTTTTTTTTTATTTTTGTTTTTTTCGATTTTTTTATTTTTTTTTTTTTATTTTAACTGACCCCCCCCCCCCCCCCCCCCCCGCTTTCTGGATAATTTCTGTTGATCTATCTCTAAGATTATTGGTGCTGTCCTGTCATCTCTATTTGACTATGAATTACAAGCAGAATTTCTTTCTTTCTCTTTGTAGTTTCTAATTTTTTTTCTGCTGGTCTTTCCTACCTTTTCATTCAACAAGAGCAGATGTTTCTTTACTTCTGTAGTGTAAATACCTCTTCATTGACCTCCTCTTCCATATCTGACAGCTGGGACATCTGGAGATTGCCATCTGTAGATTGTTTTACTTTCTGGAGAATGAATCACGTTTTCCAAATTCTTGGTATTGCATTTACTATTCATTACAAATGTTATGTTATGAATTATGCCATAATCTTCTGTATAGTGGCAATGTTTTTATTTCAGCTGGCAATTAACTCTGTTCAACCAAATTGCAATTTATTTTTCCTGGAGCTCAAATCTCTACACAGTCTCTCTCTCTCTCTCTCAGCTTGTTTTCACTGTTTCACACAGTTGTGGCTGAGGATTGCTCTCCCCTTGCCAGGATTCATCCCTGACTAATAACGGCTGCATCTCCAGCGAACTCTATTTTCCAGTCTTTCAGACCATAAATACTGTATATTTCAATTTTAGCTTGTGGGCTAACAGGAGTAAAAAGGTCATCATTCCATGATGACTTCTCTAAGTCTTGTCTTCTGCCTGTAGTCTGGTTTTCTTTATTTTTCTGGAGGCTTCAGGTAGTATTTTTTTTTTGCTAGCATTTTACTTAGAGTTACAACTATTATTTACAAAAACATCAGCCTTCTAAAAGCTTCCTCAGGTAAAACTGAAATAGAACTAGTCAATAGTGCATCCCTTTTAAATTTATAAAGAGAGAAGTGTTTTACGTTTATCCATACATTTATATGTGTATTTTTATTTTTCCATGGTCTTTTGGTAGTTACTATTATTATTTTTTTTAACTACCACTTTACTTAGAGTTATGAATATTACTTGAAAAAATGTTGGCCTTCTAGAAGCTTTTTCAGATAAAACTGAAATAGAACTAATCAACAGTGCATTGTCTTTAAAATCTGTGAAGAGAGGAGAAATCTTTTACATTTATCTACCCATTTATAATTTTAGGGCATTCTTATTTTCTTCATGTATAAAAGAACTTTCTGTCAGTCAAGGTTCTTTAGAGAAACAGAGCCAATGCATGCACACACACACACACACACACCCCAAGTAAATAGAGAAATATTAAGGAACCTGACAGGGTGGTGGGACAGGCCGTTAGAGGCCGGGTACTCAAGTAAGATTTCTGTATTGCGATAACCTTAATTTTTCCTCTTAAGACTCTCAGGTAATTGGATGAGTTTCACCCATTTTCAAGAGGGCAATCTGTTTTATTTAATGGGAACTGATTAGAAAGGTTAATCACATCTACAAACAGCTACAAATACCTTCACAGCAACCTCCTGGTTAGTGTTTGATGAAACAACTGGATGTCATAACCTCACCAAGTTGACATCACAAATTTCATCTAGACTCTTGTTTCTTGAGACCAAAGAACCTCTAATAACATTTTTTTTCAGTACACAGATGCTGCTGGTGGATTATTTTAGCTTTCCGTTATCTTAGTAATTCTGTATTTTGCAAGAAGATTATTTTTCTGAAGATAGAATTCTAGTTTGCAAATCTTTCCTTTCAGCATCTTAAAAATGTTCCATTAACCTCCCCATTGCTTTCTTCCCCCTGATCTAATGTCAGTATTGTTTACTGTTTTATGCATACATTTTATTTATTTATTTATTTGTAACAGGGTCTCACTCTTCCGCCCTGAGGCGTCATAGCTCACACCAACCTCAAACTCCTGGGCTCAAGTGATCCTCTTGCCTCAGCCTCCCCAGTAACTGGGACTCCAGGTGCCTGTTGCAATACCCAATTTTCTATTTTTAGTAGAGATGTCCTCTAGCTTTTGCTTAGGGTGGTCTTGAACTTCTGAGTGCAAGTGATCCACCTGCCTTGGCCTACCAGAGTGGTAGGATACAAGTGTGACCCCAGCACCTGGCCTACATTTCCTTTTTTCAATGGATCATTTGCAGATATTCTCTCCCCACCCCCCAACACACACTTTATCTGACTTTAAAAAAATTTAACTGTGATATTTTTATGTGTAGGTTCTCTGTACTTAATCTTGCTTAAAATTGGTTGAGTTTCTTAGGATTGAGGGGTAGATTTTAAAATAATTTTCAAAATTAGAAACAACCACTATTTATTTAGATATATTTTTCCATATTTCTGTCACCTCTAGACCAGTCACCATTAGCTGCCTTTTTGTCCAGGTCATGTTCTCTTGACTCTTCACATGTCTAATAATTTTGTGCTGGATGTCGTGACTGTTGTGTTATTGAGAGTCTCTCTGTTGATGCCTTCCTATAAAGAATGTGAACTTTTGTTTTGGAAGCAGGTGGATGAGCTTGATTATTTTGTGGCTTGTTCATTTGAAGTCAAAAAATTTTTTTCAGAGAAGTCTTGGTTCAGAGTCCTGGAAGTCTTAATGTTCACCAAAAATACTAAGTCTGCACTAGCTTTGTTGTGATCCAGCAGTCATAATTTCAGATCTACATTTCTTATCACTAGCATCAATATCGTAGAATTGCCATAGTTTAAAAAAGTATGAATACAGTTACATAAATACTTCATATAGGCAAAGATAGCAATATTTAAAATTTATTAGCATGCAATACCAACATGGCATAGTTTAAATTATTTTTTCGTTGAGGAACGATGCATTTAGTTTCGATAACATTGCTTAGAATTTGGATGTGTTACATATAAAACATGGTATTGTCATATACAACATCTGAAAGTGTCTATTTTCAACTTTAGAGAATACTGCCAAATGTGATTTCAATGCATTTTAATATAAACATTTTACATTTTAAATACAAATATCATATTCCTATGTATAAACATTTTTAATTCCATTATCATTTTCTCAATTACTGAATTATGAATACTATTTTCTAATTACAAACTTAGACACTGAAAAATTTTCATTTTTAGAAAGACATTGGTAAGATAATTTCTTTTTAGTCTATTTATATAAATTTTTTGAAGTAAATCTTTTTTAAAATTTTCAGGACACATTATTTTTAACAATAGACTAATTAATTATTAATTAATTGTTGATTAATTATACAGATTTGAAGACCCCTTCTTTTTACAATCTAATATGGATTTACATTGAATCCTAAAATCTATCACTCTTATTGGATAATTATTTTGGTGGGTGTAGAAAGTATAACATATTGGTTTTCTTTAAATTCTATTCTAATTCTTCTTTAGGAGAATTAAAATGATTCAAAAGAATTAATCTAGTTAGGCAACTGATTTATGGAGTTCTATTTCTGAATATAACTGTCTTTGCAGAATAAAATGTTTTCACTATGTATCTCCTTTAATAACTTTGAATTTAAAAAGAACTTTAATTTTAAAGTTAATATTCAAAGGAAGAAGATAATTGTCTTTATTGATGCTTTATAATAACCTGTAAACCAGTTTATTATGTAATTTTCCTTTTAATTACTAAAAAGTAGCACTTAAGAAATATCATCTTAGCATCTGACATTTCCCATGTGAACGAGTTTTGGATATTTGTAAAAGAGTTCAATAGAATGTTTTCAAGATAATGGAAGAGTCAGAAGCACTTGTCTCTACTTCTGATGAAATAAATGTATTTAATTAATTAGTTTCTAAACTTTCAAGCAATTATTTTTCAACATTTTGCTTTTTAATTTTTTAAAATGAATTTGAATAGCATTATTGTTAGAAGACATTCAGAGTAGCAACTGTATCTCTCTAAAAGCAAATAAAATTATATGGTTTTAATACCTTAATATGGAACTGCAGTAACTTTTGAAAGATAATGTGGATTAAATATAGTCTAACTTTTTCATATTTAAATTATCATTAATAATCTGCTTCTAATATTGTTTATAGTATTTAGACATAATGACAACATGTCTTGAAATTCTTGTTTTGAGACTCTATAAAAATTTAAATTTCATTTTAATATACTTCAAAATATTGCAGAGTCAAGACCTCTGAATCAAAGTATCAGTATATTATGTATACATATATATAAAAGCACAGAGCAAGTTAATTTACTGACTAGAAGGATTCACAAGAGAATCATTTTCATCTGTTTTTTAGGCAAAAAAATAATTCAGCTATCATAAAACATAAAATAGAATAACATAGAAATAACATAGAAATGCATTTGATATATTAGTTTATATTTTAGAATGTATACTAAATATTTATATTATTTGAAGAGTTGAAATGATATTTTTATTCCTCTAAAATTAGAAAGGCATATGCACTTTCTTAACAGCTTAATCGAGATATAATTTATATGCCATACCTTTCATTTATTTAATATGTACAATTGAGTGCCTTTTGGTAAATGTTCAGAATTAGGATAAATTTAATCATGTAAACTCTCTATATTAACATTTTTTTCCATTTCTTCTTATTTCTCCACCCACAACAAATGACAAATTTTCTTTCAGACCCTAGCTTTGTATATTCTAGAAATTTCATATAAATGGAATCATACGCCATGTGGCCTTTTATTTCTGGCTTCATTCATTTGCATATGTAAGGCTCATTCATGCTGTAGAATGTACCTATTTTTCATTTGTTAATTTGCCAAATAATAAATATTACACTGTATGAACATGTCACATTTTTATTTGTCCATTCATCAATTGATAGACACTTGAATTGTCTCCACATTTTGTTTATTATGAATAATGGTGTTATGAACATTTGTGTAGACATGGGTAAATGTATTATTTTTTCATTTCTCTTGGGCACATACCTGCAAGTATAATAACAGAGTCAAAAGGTAACTCCATTCTTCATATTTTGAGGAAGTGCTTTCTTTTTTTTTTCCCCAAAGTAGCTGCAGTATTTTTCATTCCAACCTGTAATGCACAAGGATTCCAACTTCTCTGCATTGTTGCCAACACCTGGGATCATCTGTCCTTTTGACAGCCATCCATCCTAGTCAGTGTGAAGTGATAATTTACTGTAGTACTGATTGTACTTTACAAACAAAAGCATTGTTCTTAATGAGAGAGTATTTTGATGTGTTTATAGGTCATTTGTATCTTCTTTGGATAAATGGGTTTTCCTTTCCCTTTCTTGATGGTATCTTTTGAATCACATAGGTTTTTGCTTTTGATTAAGTCAAATATATTGTATTTGTTGTTCGTGCTTTGCTAAGTGTAAGAAAACCTAACTCAAAGTCACAATTAACTCATTTTCTTCAAAAATCTTTATAACTTTAGATATTATGTTTTGATACAAGATACAATCGGAGGTAACATTTTCTATGACATTAAAAATGGGTTCAATTTCATTGTTTTTTATGTGAAAATCTAATTTCCAAACATCATTTAATAAAACAGATACTATAATTTTAGCATTATGTCAGGCTCCCCCCCTTTCTTGTTCTTCTTATAGTGCACATATTAGGTGTATGTTGCTACTGTGGTGGTGTCCCACTGACTTCTAAGATGCTGCCCATTTTTCTTCATTCTTTTTTGTTCTCTGCTTTTTGTATTGCATAATCTATAACAATCTATCTTCCAGTTAACCTCATTTTTTTTCCTGCCAGCTCATACCTACTACTGAGATTCTTCAGTGAATGTTTTACATTGGTTGTTATATTTTTAACTCCATACTTTCCATTTGACTCTTTTAAAATCCTTCTGTATATTTCTGATATTCTATATCTGATAAAACTTTGTTACTGAACTCCTTCTATGTATTTAAATAGGATTTATTCTAGTTTTCTGAACATATTTAGAAAGCTGATTTGAAGTCTTTGTCTTCTAAGTCTGATATTCAGGCCTCTTAGAAGCAGTTTCAATCACTTGTCTTTTCCTCCTTTCCAGGGTATGAAACACAACACTTCTTGCTTGTCTAATTTTTTTTTCATGCTTATCTAATGTGTTTATTGCTATTCATAGTCAGCTATTGTAAGTGACGTAACAACTCTGGATACTGATCCATCCTCCGTCTTCAGTGTATGTTGTTATTGTAGTTGGCTAGTCTGTTTGTCAATTACTTGACTGTACTGTTTCAGTAAAGTTTATTTTCTGCATAGTATACAGCCTCTGTGGTGATTTCTCCTAAGGCACAGCTTTTCCCTTGTTCCCAATCACCCTGTGATGATAGTGGTTTTAGCATGGTACTCTTCATCTGTTCTGCAGTCTCTTTTAAATTGCCTACATCTATTTACATAACACTGAGCTGTTAACCAATACTAATTTTTAACTTAATTGTTTTATTGTTTTCCATAACTCTCAAGGAGTAAATTGATCATAGTTTGATCCAATTAAATTCTGACACCACCACCTCCCCTTTGCAATAGGAGTCTTTGAGACCAGACATTGAAAATTGAACCAAGCCTAGAAGGGTTGTACATAGTTTTCTCTTTCCAGAGTTCTCTCTGTTAAAATTCTAGCTGCTCTGTGGTTTAGATTGTTGTACTTATAGAAACATTAAAGGAATTTCCCCAGATTACTATGGTAAGGAATAATCTTCTGGAAGAATGGAATTATTTCTTTTCTGAATCATTCAGACATAGGACTATTATTGTAAATGTGCATGTGTTATTGCGTTTTATTACCAGCAAGAAAGTAAGAATCAACATAATATGTGAAACTGGTTAACTAATTGCTACCTATGTGAAACATATAGTGACCTTAGGCCTGCATTACATTCTTTCCTGTATTATTTACGATATTATTATTAACATTTTTAAACTCTTAATAAACTCTGAAGGATAATATCAATGACTATTGTTTCATAATTTATTCTGTGATACACACATACACATTTGTATGTATCACTTGTAACTATACACATATTGACTGGGGATAGAAAAGGACTATGGGGAAGCAGGAGAAAAGTCTGACCTCCTCGACAAGGAAGTCAAAGAAAGAGCTCTGAAGCAAACAATGAGTTTTGGGAACCCTGTGACTTGACAGAGAATGCCCTGTTTTCCACAAAATGCAGTTTCCAGCTTGTGACACAAGTTTGAGTAATGGTCGCAGTTACAGAACAATGCATCTAGCGAGTATCACAAACATCACAGGATTAATAGACAGCACCATACAATTGTCAGGAAACTAGCAGGTTGCAATTATTGTTAACACATAAAGGAAAATGGATGCATGTGGTAACTAAGGTAACCTGGAACAAATAAGGAACAGACAAGAATACCTAAGGACCTTGGGGAGCCAATGAAAAAATCTTATAGACAAGTAAGGGGAAGCTAGGATGGGATACTTATACTAGAGTATAAGTATACTAGACACCTCTGGGTGGCATCTCCTCTTGCTTTGAGGGGGGTCCTTTTCCTTTCTGTCCAACAGTCTATGCTTGAAGTCTATACCTATCTATTTTGCTTTAAATAGACTACATCATTTTTCTGTTGTATTGGAGTCCTAGCTGCTTTATTCTCACCTTTCCTGAACCTTACTTTCACTTTGACTTAGCCAAACTCCATAGTTCTGCTGAGTAAATGGAGCAGCTGGCAAGTCTTAGAGATCCCTGACACATATATACACAGACTAAAAGAAAATATTTACACTTGTGTGTAATGCTAACTTTAAAGTCTGTAGCCTAAAAATTGAAGAATTGTGAAGAAATAATCACATTTGTGTATTGTATTTTAGAAAAGTATGGGACCTCTAGATTTGAAGAGTTAATGAGCTATAGGAATGTTTTGTGGTAGAATGAGAGAATGAATGTATGAAGGATGAGTAAAGCAAATGAACTGCTTAAATATAATTATTAAAATGATGATGGGGGTTGCCTTTTGGAGTAGAATAGAGTGATATATTAATATAAAGCATTATAGATACTGACAAGAAAAACAATACTAAAATTTTCTCTAGAAATATTTATTTAGTAATATTATCATCAAAATATATTGTGTAATGTTAGCATGCAATTAAATGCATTCTAGCTCTTTCAAATTTAAACACATAATGGTGTATATAGAATCTACAATTGTTTCACTGTAGTAAATACAAAATATAGTTAGATATTAAAACTAAGGCATCTGAAATCCTGCCTTATTACCGCATTAATACTTTGTTGAAAATAGAGTGAAGTTGTAGTTCCATGTCAGGAATAGCGATGGGTTATTTAGAATAAATAAACTTCTGCCTCAGGTTGATCACTTCTTCTTCAAGGGTTTGGTTCCTCCCCTGTGCAATTTGAAAAGCTTAGTTGCCAAAAATCCCTCAGATAATCAGTCTTTGGCAGACACACTTAAAGAAAGCAAATTCACAAGAAAAAGTTTTGCGGCTAAAGTCAATTAATTTCTAGTGAGAGTTACACCTGCCTCAGGTAAAATGTAATGCTAAGTGGATTGGACATGCAAATTCCCAAAAGAAATAATCTGGTACAATTATTTTGGATTAGTCATGAGGTCTTGGTCTCAAAATCTCCATTCCATATGTTAGAAATAAAATGAAAAAAAAAATAGTGACACTGTTATATGTGTGAATAATTTAATCAGAAATAGAACATGACCACTACTGGCTTAATTGCATCAAAAATACCAGGACCACCAAAAGGATCTGTTTTGTGACAAAATTTCAAAAATAATGAGTGGATGTACCATGTCTAGAATTAAATATCTAGACCTGCATTAAACCATTAGTTTTGTCTAGTGAGCTATGAGCCGTTTACATAGTCTTTCTTGTTTTGTCATCTTTACACTGAAGGATTGTTTAGATATATTTTATTTTGTTACAAAGGAGCAGGTTTACTCACATTTCTTTATGTATGAGCATAATACTTATTGTAAAGATTCACACGCCTGTGAAATTAGCAAAATATCTACAAATGAACCAGAGACTTTATTGACCATAGCGTTCACCATCAACGCTGCCGTTAATTTGGCTATCGTCCTCATGACTGTTTTTTCCTCTTCAGCATCTGTCCCACTTTCCAGCTTATTGTCTCTTAGTTCCAAATACTCGTAACTGTCTATGACTTGTGAATCTCAAGCTCAAACCTGGTAAAACACGTTTTTCTTTTCTTTGCCAGTTAGCTCCCTAAAAGGTTCTGCCAGGAGGAGACTAGAGAACGATGCGGCAAGGCTGGATGAGCAAGAAAAGACTCTCCCCTTCCCTTGGTCTCCCATTCCCTTCCTTTCTGCTTTCTGTTCCTGTGAATGGTACTCTATCACGCTCGTTCACCTGGTCAGCATTAGTTCTTTCTTTTAGCAGTAACTGAATCCAGCGTACAGATTCTTCGACACTCGGGGCACACATTCATTTATTTTTTTATATTCTGATTAATGTGAGGGTACAAACAATTAGGTTACAGTGTTTGCATTTGTCAGGTGAAGTTCCTGTTGTAGTTGTGTCCCACATCCAGGAGGTGTTTAATTGCTCCCCATCAAAGACATGAGGACCCGGTAACTGGCATTATCTCCTCAGAGAAGGAGTCTCAGCTGCGTGGGGCTGCTCTTCTAACTTTAATAATTGCAATCTCTTACTTCTGTTGTTATAGTCCCGAAGCAATACTTACTTCCTACAATTGCAATCTCTGTGAGAACTTAGTGCTTTTATACCTTTTTTTGTTAACAAATTAAAGATTTTATATCTAGTTAACAAATTTTTATGGTAAGTTCTTTCCCTCAGATGTCTGGCATGTTTTCAGTCTTCCGCCTGGACTGTGACTGATAATGAAATTTATTGCAGCACAGAAATGATCAGATATGATCTTGGAATTGTATTGGTCAGGGTTTGGGCCTTTAATTCAGGGCCAAATTATTTTGGCAATAGGAAACAGAATGCTAGCAATCTCTAACAGGCATCATTATCATCGTTAAATCAATTACTACATTCCTTAGGTCGAAATGCCTCCCAGAGCAAATGCAACCCACAGACCAAGCCACTGCTGCATTTTGCAACTGTGGCAAATAGTGGTAGCTATCACGCCTCTGAGGCAGATTCTCTGAGTACACTGAAATACGTAGACAAACAACGTGGCATGCTCGCATCTTTAATTTCTCAGCTTCTGTCACCATGAGGAAACACGGATTTTCCAGACTACCATAAAACCTTCAGGGATGATATAGCAAACCTAAACACAAAGTTTAATTATTTCAGTTAAAGAATTACAATGTAGGTTGAATTCATTACCTTACAGTTCTTTCACATGAGTGTTACGGCAATGACTGAAAGACTGAGTATGTAAATCATGGAATGGAGAAGTTTATTTTAACCTAGATTAAACTGAAGACCTTGAACTTCCAAGTTTCTCTCAACTTCTCTCACCAATGGAAACAGCTTCTCTTCACTAGTATTAGAAGCTTATCGTTGCTTGAAAATCCAATAATAACATTATCTGTAATAGTTTTACTACAAAAATACAGCTTTTAAAAAATAGCCTCTGGCTCGGCGCCTGTGGCTCAATGGGCTAAGGTGCCAGCCATGTACACCTAAGGTGGCAGGTTCAAATCCCTAGCCCGGGCCCGCCAAACAACAATGATGGCTGCAACCAAAAAATGGCTGGGCGTTGTGGCGGGCGCCTGTGGTCCCAGCTACTTGGGAGGCGGA
Organism: Galagoides demidoff; assembly: GCA_963574575.1. Taxonomy (NCBI): domain Eukaryota; kingdom Metazoa; phylum Chordata; class Mammalia; order Primates; family Galagidae; genus Galagoides; species Galagoides demidoff. The sequence continues at coordinate 99 of CAUYQV010161515.1, read as the reverse complement.
GGCAGGAGACTCGCTTGAGCCCAGGAGTTGGCGGTTGCTATGAGCTGTGATGCCATGGCACTCTACCCAGGGGGATAGCTTGAGGCTCCGTCTCAAAAA
>CAUYQV010161514.1:0-10667 GCA_963574575.1 Galagoides demidoff | reverse complement strand
TTTCAGTAGTAAATAGTAGTTTATTATTAATTCCTTTACTTTGTTCTAAAAGGTATGTCTTATTAATTTTGTATTATGCTTACTTAGTTTTGCTATTTGCTCATGAATAGTTTATCTTTTGTTCATAAACTTGGAGAATCTTAAAAAAAAAAAAAAGAAAAGGTGGAAAAATTTAGCTGGTAGATGAAAGGTTTTTGGCCGGGGCTGGGTTTGAACCCTCCACCTCTGGCATATGGGGCTGGCACCCTACTCCTTTGAGCCACAGGCACTGCCTCGATGAAAGGGGTTTTTTTGTTTGTTTGTTCGTTTTTTAATTTTATTTCCTTGCTTATTTTTTATTTCTTTGCTTTTTGTTGTTGTTGAGACAGAATCCCATCCTATGCCCCTGAACAGAGTGCAATGGCGTCATAGCTCACTGCAACCACTGCCTCAGCCTCTGGAAGCCGCTGGGATTATAGGCACTCACTGCAGCGCCACATCGGGTTTTTCCTTTTTTTTGCAGTTTTTGGCTGGGTCTGGGCCTGAACCTGTCACCTCTGGTATATGGGGCTGGCACCCTACTACTTTGAGCCACAGGCGCTGCCCAGTTTTTCCATTTTTTTCATGAGTGGGGATCTCACTCTCACTCAGGTGAGTCTCAATCCTGAGCTCAAGTAATTCTCCTTTCTCAGCCTCTCACAGTGCTGGGATTACAGGTGTGAGCCACTGCGCTGGCAGGATGAAAGGTTTATTAAAGTTCAATGTACTATTTCTTGCACCTTTTCTGTAAGTTTGAAATTTTTTGATATACAAAGTTTGAGAGAGAAAAAAAAATACCTGCTGTCTTTGTCCGTTCTCTCATTTATGAGAGGAATCCATCGACTCGTTACCTAAAATGAAAATTAACAAGAGCTAAGCCACGACGGGGAGCTTCTTTGAAAAGCTCTCTGCCCTTAGACCCTGAAATTCTAAATTGAGGATCAACTTTGAAAGTGCCCTGTTGAAATTTTAAATATAATGAAAAAAAAATCACATATTCATACCTTATCAATAGAATGCTTGTTGTTAACAGCATACACTATGCAGATGACGTTTGCCTAGAAAAAAATTTAACAAATTAATGGCATTTTTAGATCATAAAAATATCAAAGTAGCATTTAATTATCCAATAACTAACATATTGGGAGCAAGGAAGAAAACACCTTTAAAAACTTAAAAAAAATTGCTTGCCTCTCAGAGGAAACAGTTTCTGAGGACTTACAGCAGAAATGCAAACTTAGTATCAGCACTAACAAACAACAAAGACCTGAGAAGGCCCCCCTGGTGAGAGAATGAAAAAGGCAGACTTATAGGATCAACAACACTGTTTCTCCACAAAAAAACCCTACATTTTTTTTTTGAAACTCACCTGTGATATTTCTTGATGAAGTTGTTCATCACTTTGTTCTGCTTCTACAAATGACAAAAAGTCAATGTGTCATACTGTAAATACTTTCATTTAAACAAATGGTCAAGCTAAAATATATGCAATGTCCTTCAAAGGAAACAGTTAAAAGTCAAGACTGGGTGGCAAACACAATGCCAACACAGGGGAAGGAAACAGTTAAACTAGGATAAGGTAGCTGGCTAGCATTAAAAGTCTACAAGCAGAGGCACTGTGTAGTAAATCTAGGCCGGCATCTGATCAAGAGTTGAAAAGACTTAGACAAAAGAGATCAGAAACACAAGCATGAAGAAGAGGTGCTGAACAGTGAGAACCTTGAACAAAGAGTCTATACACACACAGAGTCATAAGGCCAGATGAAAATCTGGTAATACTAGCTTAAGATCTAGATAGCAGATGGGAGTAATAATAAATAGGGCCCACACGCAAAATTGTAGCCCTCTTTATCATAGATCTCTAGCTAGAACTGGTCTCAATGAGTAGATGTGCCTGCAATTCTGTAAGTGCAGGGGATACACGTGATATCGATAGGATGAAGAAATAAGAATTGATAACCAAAGTAATTATTGGCATATTAATTTAGACCACCTTAGGTTACATGTGTCTCCTCCTACAAATGTTTGTTATTTCTGACATATTAAACTAATATATATAAAACTCATATACCGTAAGTTTAATGGTAATTTATACAATGCTACATAACATGTTGTATTTTTAGTATCTTTCTGTATGTTGAATAATCAATGTGTTAAGGCTTCAATTCTATAATAATACCAAAGTAAATCTAATGATGTGGCTATAAACATTGAAAAAAAATTCTATAAATAAAAGTAGTTACGAGATTGATTTTATTTTTAAGAGACAAGGTCTCACGCTGTTGCCCAACCTAGAATGAAGTGACCTGATCATAGCTCACTGTACTCCTGGAACTCCTGGACTCAAGTAATCCTACCACATCAGCCTCTTCAGTAGATAGGACTACAGGTATGCACCACCATGCCCAGCTAACTTTTTTCTTTTTTTAGAGATAGATATGCCCAGGCAGGTCTCAAACTCCTGGCCTCAAGTGACCCTCCCACATTGGCCTCTCCAAGTCCTGGGATTACGGGCATGAGTCACTATTCCCAGCCTCACATATGTAATTTTTAATTTTCTAGTAGTAACCATTAAAATAGGTAAACAGGTAAAATTAAATTTACCTAATATCAAAAATATTTATATTTCTGGCTTGGTGCCTATAACACAGTGGTTATGGTGCCAGCCACGCACACGGAGGGTGGCAGGTTTGAACCAGGCCCAGGCCAGCCAAACAATGATGACAACTACAACAAAAAATAGCCAGGCACTGTGGCAGGTGACTGTAGTCCCAGCTACTTGGGAGACTGAGGCAAGAGAATCACTTAAGCCCAAGAGTTCAAGGTTGCTGTGAGCTGTGATGCTACAGTACTCTACCAAGGGCAACATAGTGAGACTCTTGTCTCAAAAAAAAAAAAAATGTTGTATTTCAACATGTACTCAATAGAAAAAATTACTAATGAGATAGTTTTACTTTTTTTTTTTTTTTTTTGAGACAGAACCTCAAGCTATCCCCCTGGGTAGAGTGCCATGGCATCACAGCTCACAGCAACCTCCAACTCCTGGGCTCAAGCGAGTCTCCTGCTTCCACCTCCCACAGGTGCCTGCCACAACGTCCGGCTATTTTTTGGTTGTAGCCGTCATTGTTTGGCGGCCTAAGCTGGATTCAAAGCTGCCACCTTAGGTGTATGTGTCTGGCGCCTTAGCCACTTGAGCCAAAGGCACCGAGCCTTTTTTCATACTAAATCTTCAAAATCTAGTTGTATTCTATACTTACAGCATTTTTTTTTTTTGGAGACAGAGTCTCATTCTGTTATGCTGTGTAGAGTGCTATGGCATCATTGCAGCTCACAGCAATCTCAAACACTTGGGCTCAAGCAATCTTCCTGCCTTAGCCTACTGAGTGGCTGGGATCACAGGCATGCATCACCATGCCCAGCCAGTTTTTCTATTTTAATAGACTGGGTCTCCCTCTTGCTCAGACCGATAGGCTTCTAAAATCATATAAGTAAGCTACGTGTTTTAATTATTATCTTATCTGGGAAAAATATTGACAAATTGAAGAACTAACCCAGAACTCAACAAATTCTTGAATTCAGAACCCTTTCTAAATTGTAAGAGCATGCTTATGCCTGATAACAAAACTGACCCAGAACTTCTCTCTGCAAACATGTCAGTTCAAAGAGGGAAATTTACCATTTACCATTTCCTCTTTTTCATTATGATGGATCCCAATTTGGTAATTTGGGAGAAATGCCAGATAGAAGGTATAGATAGGATGTGGGTGGTGGCAGAGAGACAATAAATGAAACAAGAATCATAAAGGATCATTTATTGCTACAGAGAAAGGACCACCTGTCTTTGAGCATTTTCTAAAACCTAAGCACCCTTTCCCCATACTATTATGTTAACCCTACACTTTCACCTACCAGAGGATCTTTATTACCTGAGTAATCTACAATATGTGTTGGAACTCTCTCAGGGGTGACATCAGCTGGAATGGTGATTTCTTCTGCACGAGGAGGAACCTTTGTTTGCAAACAAATATAGAAAAGGAATAACTCTGGATATTATCAATCAAACTTGTAAACAGATTACATAAATTTATCTGTACAGGTTAAACAGCTTTAATCTAAAATTCCAAAACCAGCCCGCTGCAGTGGCACAGGCCTGTAATCCTAGCACTTTGGGAAGCTGTAGCAGAAAGATTATGTGAGGCCAGGAGTTTGAGACCGGCTTGGGCAACATAGTGAGACCTTTTCCCTAAAATATAAAAAATTAGCCAGGTGTGGTGGCATATAATTGGAGTCCCAGCTATTTGAGAGGTTGAGGTGAAAGAACTGCTTGAGTCTAAGAGTTCAGGGCTGCAGTGAGCTATAATTGCACCACTACACTCCAGCCTGGGTGACAGAACAAGATCCTATCTCTAAAAAGTAAGTAAATGAAAATAAAATTCCCAAAACCAAAACGCTCCAAAATTCTAGCCTTTTTGAGTGCTGACATGATGCTCAAAGAAAATGCTTACTGGAGCATTTCTGATTTTCAGATAGGGGATACTTAATCTGTAATTACGCAAATACCCCAAACTCTGAAAAAAAATCTGAAATTTGAAACACTTCTAGTCCCAGGCATTTTAGATAAGGTATATTCAACCTGTGTTAGCTTCCTTCACCCAAACCCATTTGGTGTATCTTTAAGTGTTTATTTTTGTGCTTTTCCACAGATGTAAATACATATTAAAATTGTGTGACAAAAACTTTTTTAAAAATTCTCATTTCTACCTATGTAGGCATAGGACTTTTTTTTGAGACAGGGTCTCATTCTGTTGCTCTTCGTAGACTGCCGTGATGTCATCATAGCTCATAGCAACCTCAAACTCTTGGGCTCAAGTGATCTTTTTGCCTCAGCTTAGTGACTAGCTGGGACCACAGGGGCCCACCACAACACCTGGCTAGTTTTTTTCTATTCTTATAGAGACAGAATCTCGCTCTTGCTCAGGCTTGTCTCGAACTCCTGAGCTCTAGCAATCACCTGCCTTGGTCTCCCAGTGTGCTAGGATTACAGGCATGACACCATGCCCAGCCCAGCATAGGACATATTAAGAAGACTTCAGATTTGACACAGGCACAAACAATTCCTAAATTAGTGTCTCAAACATTAGATTTTTCTTATTTTTGAGACAGAGTCTCAAGCTGTTGCCCTGGGTAGAGTGCCATGGCATCACAGCTCATAGCAACCTCAAACCTTGGGCTTAAGTGATTCTCTTGCTTCAGTCTCCCAAGTAGCTAGAACCATAGGTGCCTGCCACAACACCCAGCTATTTTTTTACTTTTTGGTGATAGTTGTCATTGTTGATTGGCAGGCCTGGGCTGGATTTAAACCCACCAGCTCCAGTGTATGTGGCTGGTTCCCTAGCCGCTGAGCTATAGGCACCGAGCCTAGATTTTTTTTTTTTTTTTAAATTTTTAGACACAGGATCTTGCTCTGTTGCCCAGGCTAGAATGCAGTGGCATGATTATAGCTCACTGTACCCTCTAATTCCTAGGTTCAAGAAATCCTCCCACCTCAGTCTCCTAAGAAGCTGGGACTACAGGTGTGTGCTACTGTGCCTGGCTAATATTTTTATTTTTTAATTTTGGAGAAAAGGGTTGGTCTCATTACATTGCCCAGGCCGGTCTTGAACTCCTGGCCTCACACTATCCTCCTGCCTCAGCTTCCTGAGGATTACTGCCTGGGGCATAGTCCAGTTCATTCTACTGTGTTTGCTTTTTTTCAGGTTATCACACAAAGTTTTTATCATTCTATTTTGCTGAAGGCTTAAGATACTCTTGCCAATGAGGAGCTAAATTAATTCAAAATAATCTTCAAGTAAACCAATAAATAATCAAAATGTATTTCTCCTAGAAGATAACTGATTGGCTACATACACTGTTTTTCCGAAAGACCATATATATTTTTTAACTGCCTTTTAATTAATTAAAAAAAACCTTACCAACGCTCAAGAGGACTACGCTAAAACAATTTTAAACTAAGTTAAACTATCCAGAAAACTTTCACGTACTATACATTGAGTGGTTATAAATTTATGCTACTGATTCCACAAACAAAATGTGAAAATATACATATCTTAAGTAAATACCTATTCAACTAGCTTGAATTTCTCTTAAGAGAAAAAAGCAAAACATTGTGTGGCACCTATAAGTGTTGAAAACACTGTTATAAAACACATCAAATTCCTGTCTGGACAATGAGATTAATGCAGATATTGCTATCCAACCTAAGGAAAGGGCATATATAACCTATGACACTAGTAATATCTTCTTTGTAAGAGATACATAGAAATCATTTTTATCTTGATGCATGGATCCCATTCCCTCTAACCATATTCCAAATTTATGTAAGGATTTGGCCAATAGCCCCTCATACTGAAATTTACAAAATGTAACATATTGCCAATAGTAATAAAACCACCTTACTACTTTTGGTGGCACTTTACTACTATTAAGCTCATCACATTTGAGACCCACAATAATCCTTTTAGGTGGCTGGTCCAAAGATAGTAAGTTATCTCACTTGATTGTTCAGTCAGTTACAGACTGAGCTCATTATTCTACTCTTTGCCCCCTTCTCATCACTGCACTTGTCTTTTTTTTTTTTTTACAGTTTTTGGCCAGGGCTGGGTTTGAACCCGCCACCTCCAGTATATGGGGCTGGCGCTCTACTCCTCTGAGCCACAGGCGCCACCCAGCACTTGAAAAAAAAAAAAGAAAGAAAAAAGTAGAATGAATTAGTTTCATTGTCTATAAAGCAAAGCAGGCAGATAGTCCTAAAGGTTTTCAAATTCTTTACATGTCAGACGTTTAGTGGTTCTAACAAATACACCTCTTAGACCAGAGTCAGGGAGAAATAAAGTGGGGGTTCTCACCTTCCATCCTAACTTCAACTCATGGAATGCTCATCATCTCTTCTATATTTTGAACTTATGAGCAACATTTTTAAGAAAGCCTTGCACAGCTTAGATAGATTGTACATGTATCCCTTCTAGCTCTCATTTTACAGTAAGCACAGTGAGGACAAATGTGCTAGACAAGATCAAAGACAGGAAATGCAAAGGACTCAGGTGGACTCCGATGTGGTTTCATTCTTCCTTCTATACCGTACTTCACAGACGTCCTCCATAAACTAACATGAGCTTTTTAAAAAAATCACAACTGTCATCACTGAAGCATTTCCTTCAGTTAAAAAAAAGTCACAACTGTCAGAAAGGAAACATGTGCAAAAACAGGCAGAGTTTATTTCACTTCAATTCAATTTTGATAAATTAAGAACATTTTAAATATGGAAAATAAATAAAAATGTTTACCTCTTCTGGAAATTCTTCACTGACCAGAGACATAATCAGTGATGTTTTCCCAACTCTAGCTGTGAAAAGAAAAATCATTACTTTAATAAAGTATTTAGATTCTACATAAGCTTAAATTCTGCAATCACATAAAGAAGTCTGTATTTGTTACCTAAACTCAAATGAATCCAAATTACCAAGTTTAGTACAACACCTGCATTTTTTCTGCTTAGAAAAGTGAACTGTACTCACCTGTAATCCAATCATCTGGGAGGTCAACGCAAGAGGATCACTTGAACTCAGGAGTTAAGAGACCTGAGTAAGGGTAAGAGTGAGACCCCATCTTAACTGAAAATAAAAAAACTAGCTGGATGCAGTTGCAGTCCTAGCTACTCAGGAGGCTGAGGCAGGAAAATCACTTGAGCCCAGGCTAGGATGACACCACTGCATTCTAGCCAGGGTCACAGAGCAAGACTCTATCTCAAAAAAAAAAAAAAAAAAGTAACACATTCATTGTTTTCTTTTTTTTTTTTTTTTAATTTTAATTTTTCTTTTTTGGAGACAGAATCTCACTTTCTCATCCTCAGTAGAGTGCCATGGCATCTCAGCTCACAGAAACATCAAATTCTTGGGCTCAAACAATTCTCTTGCCTTAACTTCCTGAGTACTGGGACTACAAGCACCTGCTACAAAGCCAGGCTATTTTTAGAGACAAGGTCTCACTCTGGCTTATGCTGGTCTCAAACTGGTGAGCTCAGGCAATCCACCCTCCTTGGCCTCCCAGAGTGCTAGGATTATAGGCATGAGCCAGCTCACCTGGCCTATTGTTTTCAAAAAAGATTAATAAAATACATACTGTGAAAGTAAAAGTCTCCCATTAAATCCCCCAGTAACAGTTTAGTACATATATTCTCATGGATTTTTCCTATATTAACTTATAATAATAATTTACTACGGTAGAATCATAGTATTCATACTACTATGTGATTCTTCTTTATCACCTAATCATGCATATCTCCTGGGAAGGGAGAAAGAGTTATTGCTTAATGGGTATAGAGTTTTTGATGGGGATGATGAAAAAGTTTTAGGTACAAATAGTGGTGATAGTTAAATACACTATGAATGTATTTAATGCCACTGAATTAGCTCGGCGCCTGTGGCTCAAGTGGCTAAGGTGCCAGCCACATACACCTAAGGTGGCGGGTTCGAATCCAGCCCGGGCCCGCCAAAACAACAATGACGGCTGCAACCAAAAAATAGCCAGGCGTTGTGGTGGGTGCCTGTAGTCCCAGCTACTTGGAAGGCTGAGGCAGGAGACTTGCTTGAGCCCAGGAGTTGGAGGTTGCTGTGAGCTGTGATGCCACAGCACTCTGCCCAGGGGGACAGCTTGAGGCTCTGTCTCAAAAAAAAAAAAAAAAAGCCACTGAATTGTACACTTATGAATAGTTAAAATGATAAATATTATATTATATATATTAGCTCAATTTTTAAAAATAACAATAGTAAACTCATTTTATATTAGCATTAAAAAACGTCTGCATTACTTTTAAAGGTTGTGTGAGACTCCATTATATGATATATTATAATTTATTAATATAATCTCCTAACAATCAATATTTGGGTTGTTTACAAGTATTCACTTTTACAAATGATGCCACAATTAATATTTCTACAGGATAAATTCTCAGAAGTAGATCTTAAGTCAGTGCACATGATCCTTTTTGTTTTTAACAGACATTGGTAAACTATCTCCCAAAAAGAATAAACCAGTTTACATCCTCACCAACAGACTATCAGAGTTCCTATTTCTCTATATCCCTATATTCTTTGTTTCTTAAGAGTATTATACTTAGGCCAGGCGTACTGGCTCATGCCTCTAATTCTAGCACTCTAAGAAGCTGAGGTGAGAGGATCACTTGAGCTTCGAAGGAGTCTGAGGCCAGCCTGAGCAAACATATCTCTATTAAAAACAGAAAACCATTAGCCAGATGTCATGATGTATGCCTGTAGTCCTAGGAGGATTGTTGCAGTGAGCTATGATCACAGCACTCCACTCTAGCAGAGCAACACTCAGTACTCCCCCCAAAGCTATTGTATTGAAAGAGTTAGAAGAAACTTCCCTATTACATGTTCTATTCTAGAAATTTAATATACAAACTTTGAATTACTAATTTCTATTATAAAAGTTGCCTATCACTTTCTAATCATATAATTACAACTGATAACACATTTAACTGCTTATCAACTAAATGTTTCATGATTCTAGAGGAAAACAGTCCACCTCCCTATTGATCTCTGCCATAACAGCAAATCATAGTTTCCAAAATTAAAGTCTAAATAGAAAAGAAATGCACATTTTCAGAGTTAAGAAAAGTTACATTCTCTTCTTTTTTTTTTTTTTTTTAAAAGAGACAAGAGTCTTACTTTGTCACCCTCAGTAGAGTGCCAAGGCGTCACAGCTCACTGCAACCTCTAGCTCTTGGGCTTAGGCAATTCTCTTGTCTCAGACTGCTGAGTAGCTGGGACCACAGGCACCTGTCATAATGCCCAGCTATTTTTTGTTGCAGTTTGGCTTGGACAGGGTTTGAACCTGCCACCCTCAGTATATGGGGCCGATGCCCTACTAACTGAGCCACAGGCGCCACCCACATTCCCTTCTTAAATGATTTTTTTTTTTATTTTTATGGCAACCTTCTTAAATGATTAAAAGAAAGAGTAAAAACACAAGTCAAGTCTCTGGGAAAATAAAAAGTGGCTGGCGCACAGGAAGGAGAGTCTGAACAACTTAGAGAGCGCTGTGACCAGGGAGCACTGCTGGTATAGCACAACTTAGAAAGCGCTGTGAACGGGGAGCACTGCTGGTATAGCACAACTTAGAGAGCGCTGTGAACGGGGAGCACTGCTGGTATAGCACAACTTAGAAAGCGCTGTGAACGGGGAGCACTGCTGGTATAGCACAACTTAGAGAACGCTGTAAACGGGGAGCACTGCTGGTATAGCACAACTTAGAGAGCGCTGTGACCAGGGAGCACTGTTGGTACTACACAACTTAGCGCTGTGAACAGGGAGTGCTGCTGGTATAACAGGTGTCTTCCAGCTGATCTGTATCGACCTTTCAATTGACTTATGTAAGAAACCTTGGGCCTTTTTCAAGTAGCTAACAACAGGTTAACATTTCTGAATTCTGGCTCTGCGCCTGTGGCTCAATTGGCTAAGGCGCCAGCCACGTACAACTAAGGTGGCGGGTTCGAATCCCCAGCCAGGGCCCGCCAAACAACAATGATGGCTGCAACCAAAAAATGGCCGGGTGTTGTGGTGGGGGCCTGT
>CAUYQV010161508.1:0-19576 GCA_963574575.1 Galagoides demidoff | reverse complement strand
CCTGTGGTCCCAGCTACTTGGGAGGCGGAGGCAGGAGACTCGCTTGAGCCCAGGAGTTGGAGGTTGCTATGAGCTGTGATGCCATGGCACTCTACCCAGGGGGATAGCTTGAGGCTCCGTCTCAAAAAAAAAAAAAGTGTCTTAATAGGAAGCATAGTGGGTAATTTCAGATGAGCATAAGGAACACTTTACCTAAAGCGATTCTGTTTCAGAAAAAACAGGGATAGAGATCTGGCATAGTATTTGTTATGGAAACTTTTCCTAACAAGGCGTAGTAAGAAAGAGCACTGAAGCAAGAGTCTTAAGACTTAGTCCCAGGGAGGAGGGAGGGCAATTGGCGAGATTCACCTAATGTGCAAATGTGAGGGTTTGAGGCACATCCCCTGGGCTAAGGGCTCAACTACAACTTGAACTTTATATTATAATTGAAAACAACGTAACCTAAACATTTGTGCCCTCATATGAATTTGAAATAAAAAAAGAAAACAAACAGTCCCAGTTTTGCCTCTGTGACCCTGGTCAAATCTCTTCAGTTTGAGTTCGGTTTTCCTCATCTACAAAATAAAGGGGTTGGACGTTTTAGTCCCCTACTGCTCTATCTGTGTTAGATTATTACATATCTAGATAATGGCAACCAAGTGTTCTTGGTGACACCAACTACCATTTAAACAAATAGCCTTCTCTTACTGAATAGAGAGGGAGGTTACAGGAGTCTCCTGCTGCCTCGCACCCTGGGGAATGCAGAGGAATTCCAAACAGCAGCTGCTTGGCTGGCTGATTTGTCCACAGCCTGTTCTGGGTTCATAGTGTGGGAGATTTTGGAGGCAGCTGGGTCGTGTCACCTTGACCCAAGCTGGTAACGTGGAAGGGCAGTCAGAAGTGCTAGCAATTCCATCACCCCCTCCTCAGGAGGGAGGAGAGGGTGAGTGAACAACGGTTTTAGGAAAGGGCTCATTCAGGTTATTTGTTCTACGTGGGGAGCCCAAGACCTTTCAACTGGCCTCAACCCCACCTGTCCCGACTCTGCTGTTTTTCCCCACACCCTCCTCGTGAGTACAGCGGGCTCCTTGATGGCTCCTATGGCAGATAGGGTAGCTGAGTCAGGTACCACCCTAACCCTTCTGCATGCATTTTCCTTATTGCCAGGAACCTGGATTTTGGCAAAAATGCCCCACACCCCTATGACCAAGTAAAGAACGCCCCAAGCCCTGGCACTGTGGGGAAGATCCCAGACAGGTCCAGCAATCACTGGGCACTCTCCAATTCTCCCAGTGGACTTACCGTGGTTGGGTTAGTGGGGCACGGACTGTAGTTCTGACCCCTGCATGCCAGTCAGTTGAGAGGCTTCAGGAGGACAACTCATAGTGCCATGTCTGTCTGAGATGCCTGGAATGCTCCTGTCATCTTTTGAAAAAGAGAACAGCACGCTGACAGGCTGAGTGAGCCCAGCCGAGCAGAGCAATGGCGATCACCTGGGCCCTCAGCGGCTTTGTTCATCAACCCGGGAGTCCTTCTGCCTCTACCTCTTGAATTCTTATGTGAGATTACAATCTTTTTTTGTTGTTGTTGCTGTTTGAGTCAGAAGCATCTTGAATTTGCTCATGCTGGCACACTGGAGAGGCAATGAGGAAACCCCATTTAAAATTAAAGTGAGGAGTCAGTTCCTCCACTTAGAAGCTGTTGCCAAATTGCTTCAGAACGTAGGGGCCTAAAACAGCATGAGCCTATGTCCTCTCTCAGATTCTGTGGGTCACAAATTTGGGAGTAGCTCGAATGGACAGTCTGGCTTAGATTCTGTCCTCTCATGGGATTGCAAACAGGTGTCAGCTGGGGCCGCCATGATCTGAAGGCTTCACTGGGGCTGGTGGACCTGTTTCCAAGGTGGCTCCCTCACATGGGTGGCCAGTAGGTGCTGGCCATGCTGTACGCATGGCCAGTTCCTTTCCATCTGGGCTTTTCCACAGAGCTGCTTGAATGTTCTCTGTTTTACAATATAGGTTTTGGCTGAGCATGAGGCTTATGCCTATAATCCTAGCACTTTGGGATTCACATGAGTCCAGGAGTTTGATATCAGCTTGGACAACATGGTGAAATTCTGTCTCTAAAAAAAAAGACATGATACATGCCTGTAGTCCCAGCTATTTGGGAAGTGGAGGTAGAGGTGGGAGGATCACTTGAGCCCACACTACTGCACTCCACCCTGGGTGCGGAACAAGATCCTATCTCAAAAGAAATCCCAGGCTCAGCACCTGTAGCTCAGTGGGTAGGGCTGGCAGATTCCAACCCAGCCCAGGCCTGCTAAACAACAATAACAACTGCAACAAAAAAATAGCCAGGCATTGTGATGGGCACCTGAGGTGCCAGCTATTGAGAGGCTGAGGCAAGAGAATCACTTAAGCCCAAGTGTCTGAGGTGGCTGTGACACCATGGCACTCTACCAAAGGTGACGTAGTGAGACTCTGTCTCAAAAAAAAAAAAAGAAAGAAAGAAAGAAAGAGGCTCGACTCCTGTGGCTCAAGTGGCTAAGGCTCCAGCCACATACACCTGAGCTGGCCAGTTCGAATCCAGCCCGGGCTGCCAAACAACAATGACGACGGCAACCAAAAAAGAGCCAGGCATTGTGGCAGGTGCCTGTATTCCCAGCTACTTGGGTGGTGGAGGCAGGAGAATCGCTTGAGATCAGGAGTTGGAGGTTGCTGTGAGCTGTGATGCCACAGCACTCAACCCAGGGCAACAGCTTGAGGCTCTGTCTCAAAAAAAAAAAAAAAAAAGGAAGGAGAGAAAGATGACGGCTAATGAAAAGGTAGATTGCTCTACTCACAATCTCAAGATAATCATTTACTTAATGCTATTGCTAGCCTTCTTTGGAAACTCCTTATACCCTACCTAGTATTATAATCGCCTTTTATTAAAAAAAAAAAAAAAGGCCTAAAGAACACCCACAGAGCAAAATGACATGACACTCAGAAATAAATACTGAAACGTTATTTTCAATAACATTGGGCTTCATGGAACATCAACTTGACTACTGGACCTTAACCAGATGGCAGTTTATTCTTTTCACAGTCCCAAGAAGACCAGCAGCTGTCCAAGGCTGGCGAGGTGACTTCACCTCATCAGGGACTCAGGCTTCAGCTTTCTGTCTTGCCCTCACAGTTACAAGGTGGTCTCTAGGCCTCCATGTATCACCTCTGTACCTAAGCAGGAAGATGAAAGGCAGAGAAGCAATGCATGCGTGGAAGCTTTCTGGAAGCTCCTCTAAACTCACCTGTTCCCATCATATTGGCCACTGCTATGACACACCCATACCTAGCCTCAGCACTCAGAGACCTGATCAAAATGGGTTCTGTTAATGAGGAGGAAAGGGAGAGTGAATGGTAGCCAGCAGCCTCTGTGACAGCGCTCACCTGCTCAAACCCCAGAGAGTCTGACAGAGTGCACCTGCCAAGGCCACCTAGGGGACTAAGGCAGTCACACAACAAGTGAGAAGGCCAAGGAGAAGACACGGGGCTACCTACACGGGCTTTTCTTGTTGCATGTTAACGTGTGTCATGTGAACAGGGCAAACTGGTTAGAACGTCTGCACTTCTGAGAAGTTTGGTAAGCTTAGGGACGTCATTACTTTCCAAAGGAGACATAAGCACGCTGCTTTAACCGCAGAAGGTTTTCACAAATTTTCCAGGAGCATCTTGCTAAACTAAGTTCCATGGAACTTTTGCCAAGAAACCTTGATATCTACATCCAGTGATCAACTGTCAGCAGGTTTTCTAAGCCCCCGTGTGAGGAAAGAATAAGTATGTTCTTAAATCAATGGGCTAGACCTATTTTTATTAAGGGAAAGGTGATGAAAATAGGAGCAGTTGGTGAGTCAGAGTGTGGGGGCTGGTGCTGATCTACCGTCTGGGAACTGGGCAACCTTGACGGGCTCTGTGGCCTCTCTGGAGTCTCCTGTTCCTTATTTGCAAAACAACATCTGGCCGATCACCAGGATGCATCCCAACAAACCAAAACTCTGCAATTCCACAGCTCCTAGAAAGATCCCAGAGGGAGATAACAGAAGTAAACAAGAAGGTTTAAGATTCAAAAAATGCTTTTAAAGTCAAGAATACTTTGACAGGGAAAAATAATTTAATGAATTTAAAGAATGGAAAATGTGGGATTGTTAGTGTCCTAGGACTGCTACAATAAATTACCACCAAATAAATAAATCTGGTGACTTGAAAAAACCAACAAGTATATTATCTTACAATTCTGGAGCTCAGAAGTCCAGCACAGTCTCGCTGTCTCCAACAAAGGTGCCTGCTGGCTTGGCACCTGTGGTCAAGCTGCTAAGGTCCCAGCCACATACACCTAAGGTGGTGGGTTCGAATCTAGCCCAGGCCCACCAAATGACAATGATGGCTGCAACCAAAAAAAAAAAAAAATGGCCAGGTGTTGTGGCGGGCGCCTGTGATCCTAGCTACTTGGGAGGCTGAGGCAGTAGATTCACTTGAGCCTAGGAGTTGGAGGTTGCTGTGAGCTACGATGCCACGGCACTCTACCCAGGGGGACAGCTTGAGGCTCTGTCTCAAAAAAAAAGGTGCCTGTAAGCCTGCATTCTTTTGGGGGGCTCTGGGGGAGAACGCGTACCCTTTCATTTTCTGGTTCTTGTAGGCGACACACAT
The DNA here is from genome assembly GCA_963574575.1 of Galagoides demidoff. Classification (NCBI taxonomy): domain Eukaryota; kingdom Metazoa; phylum Chordata; class Mammalia; order Primates; family Galagidae; genus Galagoides; species Galagoides demidoff. Next base: position 14,912 of record CAUYQV010161508.1, on the reverse strand, counting down.
CCCTAAGCTCACACCTCTATCCTCCATCTTCAAAGCCAGCATCTTTTTTTTTTTTGAGACAGAGTTTCGAGCTGTCACCCTGGGTAGAATGCCATGACGTTATAGCTCACAGCAACCTTCAACTTGGGTAAAGAGAGCCCCTTGCCTCAGTTTTTCTATTCTTAGTAGAGATGGGTTCTCACTTTTGCTCAGGCTGGTCTCAAACTTCTGAGCTGAAGCAATCCACCCCTCTCAGCCTCCCAGATCCTAGGTTTACAGGTGTGAACCACCTTGCCCAGCCCAAAGCCAGCATCTCTGGACCTCTCCAATCACAGCTGGAAGAGGGTCTCCCCTTTTATTTTATTTATTTATTTATTTATAGACCCTCAAGCTGTCATCCTGGATAGAGTGCTGTGGCATCACAGCTCACAGCAACCTCCAACTTCTGGGCTTAAGCAATTCTCTTGCCTCAGCCTCCCAAGTAGCTGGGACTACAGGTGCCTGCTACAACACCCGGCTCTTTTCTGGTTGCAGCTGTCATTGTTGTTTGGTGGGCCCAAGCTGGATGCGAACCCACCAGCTCAGGTGTATGTGGCTGGTGCCTTGGCCATTGAGCCACAGGTGCCAAGCCAGTTCTCCCCATTTAAAGACCCATGTAAAACCCGATGATTGCATTAATGTACACAGCTATGATTTAATAAAAAATAAAATAAAATAAAGACCCATGTAATTAGATTGGGCTCACCAGAGAGTCCAGAATAATCTCCCCATATCATCACATTTGCAGAGTCTCCTTTGCCATGCGAGGTGACATATTTATACATTCTGGGGATTAGGACATAGACCTCTTGAGGGTAGGGGATGTCGTTTTACCTGCCACACAGATGAAATCTATTACTTAAAGAAGTATAGGTTGGGCGGCACCTGTGGCTCAGTGGGTAGGGTGCTGGCCTCATATACCAAGGGTGGTGGGTTCAAACCTGGCCCTGGCCGAACTGCAACAACAACAACAAAATAGCCGGGCGTTGTGGCGGGCACCTGTAGTCCCAGCTACTCGGGAGGCTGAGGCAAGAGAACAGGCTAAACCCAAGAGCTGGAGGTTGCTGTGAGCTGGGACGCCACAGCACTCTACCCAGGGCAATGAAATGAGACTCTGTCTCTAAATAAAATAAAAAAGTATAAGTGGCGTTGAGAATTTAAAAACATCATACAAATTTAAATGAGACTTAATAACACTAGTATGTGAGGCAAACGGTAAAAAGAGAGTTGATATCCAAAAATCCCAGGAAGGAGATGAATTCTGTAACAACACCAACCAAAACAGGATGATGCTAGTGAACAGTCTGGGAGCATGGTAACTCCGTGAAAAAGCCAAAGGCAAGAGCAAGGTTTAGTATGGGATTTTTTCTCTGTTATATATTATACCTTCACAAACAGAACTAAAAATCTAAAATCACATTATTCAAAAAGCAAGAATGCATTCACATTAGCTAAATGAGTTGTGAAGGGCCTGGTTGGACCTTCAGAGGTGAAAGGGGGTGGGATGAATACAGAATGGCCTACAGTCATCACAGAGCTCAGGTGTTTGGAAGGAGTCATAGGAACCTGGGGAGGCGAGGGCAGCCTGGCCTTCGTGTAGTGGCTTCAAGATGTGGAACAACAAAACGAAGCTTTCTTTTTTTTTGAGACAGGGTCTTGCTATATTGCGCAGCTGGAGTGCAGTGGCTCAGTCCCACTACTGATCAGCACAGGAGTTTTGACCTGCTCTGGTTCTGACCTAGGCCGTTTCACCCCTTCTTAGGCAACCTGGTGGCTCTCCACTCCCGAGAGGTCACCATATTGATGCCGAACTTAGTGCGGACACCCGATTGGCATAGTGTTCTATAACCCAGAACTCCTGGACTCAAGCCATCCTCCTGTCTCAGCCTCCCGAGTAGCTGGGACTACAGGAGCTTTTTTTTTGGAGACAGGAGTCTTATTCTGTTGCCCTGGGTAGAGGGCTTTGGGCATCTTAGCTCACAGCAACCTCAAACACTTAGGTTCAAGTAATCCTTTTACCTCAGCTTCCCGAGTAGTTGGGACCACAGCCATCTACCACAATGCCCCACTAGTTTTGTTTATTTTTTCCCTAGTTTTAGTAGAGACAGGGTTTCATTCTTGCTCAGATTGGCCTCAAACTCCTGAGCTCAGGTGATCCACCCGCCTTCACCTCCCAAAGTGCTAGAATTACAGGTGTGAGCCACCTTGCCCAGCCAACAAAAAGGAACTTGACATTTCCATCCAGTTAAGATCAGGCTCAGGGTTGAGGGTGCTGAAGTGTCAGTCAAGAGAGTAAGAGCCAGGGCTGGGTGCCATGACTCACATCTGTAATCCCAGCACTCTGGGAGGCTGAGGTGGGCAGATTACCTGAGCAAGAGTGAGACCTCATCTCTAAAAAAATTGGTGGGTGTTGTGGCAGGAACCTGTAGTCCTAGCTACTCAGGAGGCTGAGGCAAGGGAATCCCTCATGTCCAAGAGTTTGAGGTTGCTGTGAGCTATGACGCCATGGCACACTACCCCAGGGCTATTGAGTGAAACCCTGTCTCAAAAAAAAAAAAAAAAAAAAGAGCAAGAACCAGATCCAAGTGAAGGGTGTGCAACCTTAGATCTTCTCAGCCCTGGCTTTGTTGCTGTGGTGGACTGGATAGTTCTTTGCTGTGCAGGTCTGGTCCTCTGCATCATAGGAAGGTTAGCAGCGACCCAGACTCTACTCTTTCCTCCAGATTGTGACCACCAAAAATGTCTCCAGGCACTGTCATATGTCTGAGTCAAGTGGTACAAGTCAAAAGCCCCCTGGTAGAGAACCACCGGTATAGAAAGAACAAGTAAGGGGAGCAGCAGGACAGAAAGTGGGGCCCACAAGCCTGGTGAGATTCGTTAAGGCTGCAAGGACACAAAATGATAGAACCTTTTTAAGAGAACTTTCAGCCAGCCACAGTGGCTCCCGCCTGTAATCTTAGCCCTCAGGGAGGATGAGACGGGTAGATTGCTTAAGCTGAAGAGTTCGAGACCAGCCTGAGGAAGAGTGAGACCCCATCTCTACTAAAAATAGGAAAACTAGCTGGGCGTCATGGTGGGGTGGGTGCCTGTAGACCCAGCTACTCATGAGGGTGAGGTAAGAGGATTTCTTGAGCTTAGGAGTTTGAGGTTGATATGAGGTAGGCTGAGGTCACAGCACTCTAGCCTAGGGTAACAGAGTGAGACTCTGTCTCAAAAAAAAAAAAGCCATGGGCTGGAAGGAAGCCACCAGGAATGTTCGGCTGGTAGACATGTTATGTTGGTCTCTAACTTGGCCAAGGCAGGCTGCAGGCCAGGAGAAGTCCAGTATAATTTTTTCTTTTTTTTTTTTTTTTGTAGTTTTTTTGCAGCTGGGTTTGAACCCGCCACCTCCAGCTTATGGGTTTGGTGCCCTGCTCCTATGAGCCACAGGCGCTGCCCCAGTATAATTTTTTCAAGGGTTGTCCTCTAACTGTAATCCATCTGGTGTGTGAGCACAGGTTTCCAGAGGCAGTTCACCTGGGCAGGTGATGTGCTTGTTTGTGCTATAAACAGCTTGGGACGTATTATATGACGTGGCTGTCTCACTCCATCTGGGTTAACTGCCTGTCCTCCTGACCTCTGACTTGTGAGCCAGCAAAGGAGGACAGTGGAGAGACTCAGCCATAATCAGGGCCACCTCTAGCCTATTTCTATGAGAATTAGAAAAAATGCACCTCTGGATGGATGAATTAGAAAAAGATGTCCCCTCAGGGTAGGTCAGGAACTATAACTAGGAGAGCAGATGGTACCTTGTCCCCAGCCCTGGCTGGGAGCACAGAGGTGCATATTGCCCACTCAGCCTGGTGCCCCGAGTGGGCATCTGCACAGGCCCTGTGGGGCAGCCTCCATTGAACCCTGTACCTTACATGTTGCAGGGCGCAGGGGCTCACACTTGTGAACCCTGAGAAGCAGACAAGACCCGTGGGGCCCTCTATGACAGACACTACACTTTTTTTTTAACCAGCAGAATTAGAATTTTAACCCGTCGTGTAGTTAGAAATGAAATCTGTAGGAATGAGTGTAAGGTAAACTGAGAATACTCTATGGGAGAAAATAAAAAAGGGCCACCTAGAATGGCTGTACTGGGTTGCCTCTGTGCATTTGGTCAGGTGAGCCTATTTATTTATAAATTTAGGACCTAGGACATATGTGAGGAGGGGGCTGTGGAAATAAACAAGAGCATTCCTGGCCAGGTGAGATGGCTTGCACCTGCAATCACTCTGGGAGGCCGAGGTGGGTGGATTGCCTGAGCTCAGGAGTCCAGACCAGCCTGAGCTAGAGTAAGACCCTGCCTCTAAAAATAGCTGGGCGTTGTGGCAGGTGCCTGTTGTGGCGGGTGCCTGTAGTCCCAGCTACTCGGGAGGCTGAGGCAAGAGAATTGTTTAAGCCCAGGACTTCGAGGTTGCTGTGAGCTGTGACCCCACGACACTGACCAACGGCGACAAAGTGAGAAACTCTGTCTCAAAAAACAAAACAAAACAAAACAGGTGGTGCCCGTAGTTCGGGGGTAGGGCTGCCAGCCATATATATGGAGGCCGGTGAGTTTGAACCCAGCCTGGGCCAGCTAAAACAATAATGACAACTGCAACCAAAAAAAAGCCAGGCGTTGTGGTGGGAGCCTGTAATCCCAGCTATTTGGGAGGCTGAAGCAAGAGAATTGCTTGAGCCCAAGAGTTTGAGGTTGCCATGAGCTGTGACACCACGGCACTCTACCAAAGGTGACAACTTGAGGCTGCCTCAAAAAAAAAGAAAACAACAACAACAAAACAAGAGCAGTGCATCTGTAAGTGGAGGCAGACCTACCTCTAAAAGCCTTCCTAAGGCTCCAACACTGAGGTGGGAGGCTGCTAAACACACCTAGTTCAGAAGTGAATTTCTGCGCACTGGAAACCAGCAGTGATAACCATCTCCTAGATAGGTAAAGTGTCATGCTGCCATGGGACAGAAAACATTCTGAGTATTTATTCAGTTCAGACATTTCCCGATGTTCTGGACAGAGACCTTGAATCACAGAGTCAGACCAGCCCTAGCATTAGCAGAGTCGGAGAGGGTAAGATTATGAATGGAAGTTTAATATTTTGTTAATAATAAACTTTGTCCTCTCCTTGTACCTTGGTAAAAATGTCTTCAAAGCAATAAAAATGGGGAAAAATAAAATCCACGGTTTTTATATGACTGAAAGTTGGCAAAAATAAAAAGGAAGAACTGGACTTTCAGAAACCTGTGGGTGTTCTGTGAATGGGCTGACACGCTTGCATTTGAATGAGCAAGAAAATAAAGACATACACACCTCCTGTGTTATATATTTACCCACAAGATTAATGGTGCCTTTCATTTCAGAAAAACTACAATTATGTTGTTCTAATCAATATTTTCATATAATTTGTATTCTATTGACAGTAACACCAAACTGGATTACCTCCCTTGAATCTTAGTTTTGGTGGTTTTTTTTATTTCAATGTAGAGAAACCTTTCTCTGCGGAGCCAGTAGCAATTGAAATTATCATTAAAATTCTTAAAGCAGGTTTGGTGCCTGTGGCTCAATCGGCTAAGGTGCCAGCCACGTATACCTAAGGTGGCGGGTTCGAATCCCGAGCCCAGCCCGCCAAACAACAATGATGGCTGCAACCAAAAAATGGCCAGGCGTTGTGGCGGGAGCCTGTAGTCCCAGCTACTCGGGAGGCAGAGGCAGGAGACTCGCTTGAGCCCAGGAGTTGGAGGTTGCTATGAGCTGTGATGTCATGGCACTCTACCCAGGGGGATAGCTTGAGGCTCCGTTTCAAAAAAAAAAAAAAAACCAGACACCTGACAGTGAGTTTGCCCCACAGACACAGGGAAGCTGCTTGTTCAGTAACATCCAGTGGGCACTTACTGAGCACCTGCTTCATTCCAGGCACCGTGCTGGGCATTGAGGAAGGCACAGTCCCTTTTACTCTGAAAGGCTCATGGTCTGGTGAGGGAGAGAAAAAGGGAGTATGCAGTTGTCATGCAGAATGCTAAGTGCTTTAGGAAATATGTGTGCATGCTGCTGGGTTCGGAGGCCCAGAACAAAGGCTTACAGAGAGAGCAAGGGAAGTCTTCCCAGGAAAAGTGATAACCCAAGTGAGTGTTACATGAAGGAGAGCATCCCAGGCAAGGCAGCTGCCAAGTCAAGGTGTGGAATTCAGCCTCTGTGTGCGTTTTTCCAGGACTGCCAGGACAGGTGGAACACAGGCTTGTGTAGGAGGGCACACGTGCGAGGCACGGCCAGGATGTGTGGGGCTGCTCGTGAAGGGTGTACTGATGTGAAAATATATTTCGCAGAATTCCAATGTAGAAAATCTCCTTTTTGCTTTACCTTTAAACAAAAGGAATCAAGAGGTCCCTTCGCCTGTTTTCTCTGAACTCCAAGTTTTAACCTTTGCTTATCTTTTAAGCTTAAATTGCATGGTGTTAAACTTCTAACTCCTTTCCTGGACACAGACTTATTTGCTATTAAACAGTTTAGAACCAGTGTGTCCTTTTTCATAGATGAAAGTCTAAGAATTGTAGTTTCTTAACTAGTTCTTTTTTTTTTTTTTTGTAATGCCTTCCAGACCCAGTGCAGTAGCCCATATAATAACCCCAATTGTGGCATAAGCCCAGTTTTAGTTTTCTTACGGAATGGAGTTTTATTCTTGTTGTTAGCATCTGTCTTTTAGATTGGAAGAGTCAGGCAAAAAATTATATTTCTAATAAAGGATCTACTCATCTAAATCAATCCAGTGTTGATAGCATCTGGAACCTTCTGTCCCCCAAACACAACAGAGGCAGTCATGGATTATCAGAAATACCTTCATATTTAACCAACACTCTTATAACACCTACCTCTTTCCTTTTCCCAGGCCTTATTCTAACTGCACTATACATAGTAATTCATTAAATTCTCACAAGCATCCTAGAGTGGGATAATACCATTATTTTTTTTACAGAGGGGAGACTTAGGCAAGAGATTAGTAAGCACTATATTGTTACTGTGTTGCTTCTTCCTACTTATAAAATATCCAGGAGAAACGCAAACAAAGTTCATTCAGCAAACCTTGATTGAGCAACTGCCTGGCGGGTGAGTCAGCAACACTTTTGCCCCAGGAACTCTTAACCTATTTGGGGAGACACATAGTAATAAATATCTGTGACGCAATGGGAGGAAAGTAACTAACTTTGCCTAAGGAAGTTAGGGAAGGGCTTGAGCCTGAGAGGCAGATTCAGCCTTTCATGAGAAGGAGTGAACAGGAGCATTCTTGGAGTTGTAATGAGGTCAAGCTTCTTTGGGAGTTGTAGGTGTGTTTGATGTGAAGGGCGTCCGCAGGGAGTGAGTGGGGGGTAGGACTTGAGGCTGAACTAGGTGTCTTGTACTTGAGACTGAGGAGTAGGGCTCTCTTGTGTACCCTGAGAACCCGAGGAGAGTTCGTAAGTGGAGGAGAGAAATGATAAACCACCTTTCTGACAGACCCAGACTGGAAACATTGCAGTAATCCAAGAAAAGATGGAAGTTTGCAGTGCAGACTATTTGGAATGGAGGAGTATTGGGTGGGTTGGCAGTAAGAGTCTGAGCTGTGGCTTGGGGTGGCGGAGGGAAGGCCAGGAGACAGAGGTGAGTGAGAGAGAAAGAGAGGAGAGACGGAAGGGGAGAGGCCTGCTGAAAGGAAGGAGGAAAGGGAGGATGGGAGCAAAGGTGGAGAAAAGAAGGAAGGACAGGGAAACAGGAGAGAAAAGAAAATATGCCCGTATCTCAAAAAAAGAAAAAAACTATGGTAAAATGTTACCAGCATATACTGGCATGGTACAGCTGTGATTCAGGCTTTCTGAAGAATTTGCTTAGCCAGGTTTTGTTTGGGTGGCTGACCAGCAGTTTGGGGGTTTTTTTGTTTGTTTGTTTGTTTTTGTTTTTGTTTTTTTAAATAGAGCCCTTTGTAATTACTTCTATTTGAAGATACTTTGTCAGGTTTATATAAGACTTCATTTAAGGGGGCACTGCCTTGGCATGCAGACAGCTCCCAGGTCTTACACACCAGCAGAAACATGTTCTCTGGAGAGTGCAGGAAAGCACATTAAATTCATAGCTGGGCACCCCGGCTCACAGACAGGTGCTACTACCTGGGGCATTTTCAGAATAATGCTTTCCTAAAAACAAACAAGCAAAATACAAACATTGGAAATGCATCCTTGCGATTGTCAAGGCTTAATCTTAATGGCTTCAAACCCAAGGAAACTTCAAATATATGGGAATCACAAAGCCTTATTTCAAGGCAAATTGTTGCTGCCCTCCTTACCAGTTCTAAGCAGCGTAATTAGTGATGGGAACTATTTCTCCCTGCAATTATTATTATCGGGCTGGTGGAAGTAAATTGGAGTTGGGAGGGGAGTTAAGTTCTAATTGTAACAGGGCCTGTCGACGTGGATAAGGTAGCATGTCAGGTGTTAGCTGTCCAGGCAGCCTCCTGATGCTACAGGAGTCTCGTTTCACTCGGGGCTTAGGTTACCACAAGCTTTGCTCATCTTCCTGCTGCAACACTGGCTTCTGGTAGCCTGCGGGAGGCATGGTGTGGAATCCCCAGCTGGAGAGAGCGGTCTGGAGTAGGGAGCTGTTTGTCTGGAGAGTGTGTGATGTGGCAGAGCCGGTGCGGTCATGATGCCAGCCAAGCATCAGTCACCACGGGCATCTGAGATGCACTTGGCGACCGTGTAGTTGGGATAGCTCACCTGCATAAATCCAGTACGTCGTGGCTCATTTATTTGCTTAGCACGTCTTCATTCTATCCGACTTGGAAGTAGAGTGGGAGATCATGCTAAGGATGGGGCAAAGTCAGCAGGACCCGAAAGCATGAAGGACAGCAGGGTGAGTGTCAAAACTCCTCTCTGGGGCTCTTGGTGTGCGCGCTGAAGGGGATTGTGTTGCTCTTAACGTGAGGGTCAAGACCTGTTCACGTTCAGGACAGAAGCTTCCAGGGGAAAACATTTCTTAAAACTCTATGTATCTTTGCTAAGGGTGGCATTACACAGACTTGTCTAGTAATTCTCATGTGTCCTGAATTAGAGGTAAAAGACAAAGAAACGATAACTCCTGGATTTCAAGCCTTTCTGTTGGTGGCTGGGGAGGAAGGCAGATGATGCAGGGATACAGATTTTACTGCTGTAGCTTATAAAGTTTGAAAATTTTAAGGAGATTTATAAAAGGAAAATAAATGACTTTCCTATTCTGAAATAAGAAGTTGAATGACTATAGGACTAGGGAATTGGAGTCACTTCCTGGTGCCACAGTTTGAGGGACATTTAGTTCCCTGAGTGCAGAACTGGAATGTGTTCCAAAGAAGGGTTCCACGGAGGCTGAGGGTCTGGGGATGTTCCATGTAACAGAAAAAGGGATAAAGAACTGGGAGTGTACAGTCTGGAGAGGGAAAGATCACAGGAGTGATTGCATCAGTTTTCAAAGAAGGGAAGGACTAACGCCCAGACTAAGGAGAACACGTGTCCTGGATTTCCCCAGGGCAAAGGCTGTCCTGTGAAGAGAAGGATGACAGACCCCTTTGGCAATCCGATTAAGAAAAAAAGCATAGACCTACTCCCCGGAAAAATGCATGTATTGTAAAAGCAAAATTGACACCTAATATCAGGGATTTCACGGGACCCCATGAGAGAACTCCTGTTCTAAATAGTGGGACTGACAGTGAGTGAAAATTTCAGGATTGAGCTTAATTTCAGGAAGAATTTTCAAACAGTTTAGTAATTGCTATAATGAAACTGGTTTTTCTGATGCCTTCGCTCCTCGCTGGAGTCTGAATGAATAGCGAGGTAGGGAGGAAATACCTCGAGCTTTACAACCAACCACCAGGACCTGGATGTAGATGCAGATGGAGCTGCTTCTAGCTGTGTGTCCTCAGACAAAATTATTCAATCCAGCCAAATATCTGTTCCCTCGGCTGCAAAACAGAGATAAAAATCTATCTCCAGGTGATGAGGATGATTAGATGACACAGGGTAGATGAAATGCCTATGCCAGGACCAGAGTGGACGGTGCACAAAAATAAACTTTTCTTCGTCATTCTCAAAGGTCAGGAGTGGAAGGAATAACAACAGAAAAATAAAAAGCCTGATTCCTGCCTCTGCATAAGTTCTTCATAATTATGTTCCTTTTTTGTTGTTAAGAATCTTACAGGCAGCTTTCTAGCCTTGTGTGGGAAGTTACAATGAATGTCTCTGCGTCAGGTTCATTTTAAAAAAAAAAAAAAAACTTTTAGAATGTATTGAAAGGTGGTAATATGAAATGCTAACATTTTTTTTTAAACCTTGCTAACCAAAGTGTGAATGAACAGTATAGAGAAGAAAATGTGCTTGAAATAATTCAAAGTGTTTTCAACGGGGAGAAGCTTGTCCTCAAGTTCTATTTAATGCCAGGGGAGAGGAAGTTGCATTTTAAGGTAATACTTAGTAATAAGAGAGAAAAAGTAACTATATATCAAGCGGAAAGGGAGAATATGAAATAATAACAGTGTATGTAATAAAAGTGAAATGCCTGTCTGCAAGATTCTAGAGAGGAACCTATTTTTTAAGGGTTTTGGTAATGGGCTTTTAAGAATGTTCAACTGGAATTAAGAACTGGAGGAGGTGAACGTTCCGTCCTGTGGGTGGCAGGGTATTCTTAGCAGCTTCCAGAATGTTTGCTATGTGTGAATTGTATGTAAGTCTCCACGCAGCGAATGTGTATGGAGCACCTGTGACGTCCCAGGCATTGCTGGAGGTGAAGGGTGGCCCTCACCATCAAAGAAGTGAGCCAGGTTGGGGAGCTCAGTACGTACTCCTGAAAAGATGAGCGGTGCAGCCAGCAAATTTCTCAGGCTGAGAGGAAAGGGAGAAGTTGGAGGTTGGAGTTGATGACAGCTTTCATGGAGGAAGTGAGAACTGAGCGGGGCCCGGAAAATTAGGCGTTGCTGTCCTCCCATATCAGTCAATGGCAACACCATTCCCCCAGGTGCTTAATCCAAAAGCTTACAAATCATATTTGCTTCCTCTTTCCCTCATCCCCAAATCTAAACTCTGAGCTACTCCTACATATTCTGCCTCCAGAATAGATCTTGAGTCTGCACACTCCTACCATCTCCTTTTCCATCATCCTGGGTCACACCATCCCCAGCCCTTTGAAATGTTTCAGTGGTCTCTTAACGGGTCTCTTTCTTTATACTTTTAGATCATTCTCCAATCAGTTTTCCACAAGCAGCCAGAGTGATGAAATCACCACCACTGTTTAAACTCTTTAAAGGTTTTCCACTGGACTAAAAATAAAACCTCTGCTCCTCCGCACGGCCTCCCAGGCCCTGTGTGATGTGGCTCAGCCTCACTGATCTCACACCTCTTCTTCTTCCCTGAGCTCACCATGGCCAAGCCAGGCTGGCCTCCTATGATTCTTTGATCTATTAGATGTACAATAGGGAAAAAAGAACATGAAATTATTGAAGGGCTAAAGAAGGATATTAGTTTTGAAAATTAGAAGGAGAGCTTGGTGTTATAATGATCCTGCCACATGAATGTGGGCCCATAGTGGAAAATGTAGGAAGCATGGTTTGATTTCAAAGACCCCTTGAAAGGATCTTTCAGTAGCTCAGAATTTATCTTCCCGGCCAGCTTCATTAAATTCTTTCCCAGGATAATATATTTTACCAACTTTCCCTCACCTAGAGGAAGAGTTGGTATTTATTCTGTGATGGTTGGGTACGGCGCTAGTTTCAGGAATTATGGTGAGAAAAAAAGAAAATAGACATGGGAACTCTGCCTTCCTCGTGCTATTCAGACTACTGGGGAACCAAGACAATTAAAACAGAAGATAATTACAATGAGGAGTTTTACGAGGTGCCATGAGAAGACATGGGTGGGGCACCCAGTTCTGACTCAGGAGGTCAAGGAAAGCTTCCCAAGGGAAATGCCACTTTAGCTGAGAACTGAAATAATGGGAAGCCAGGAAGAAGGCAGGGGAGATGGCACCTGCCAAAGGATAGTCTTAAGGAAGAACAAGGCATGTTCACAGAACCCAGAACCCAGAACCCAAGGCATGTTCACAGAACCCAGAGCAGTTAAGGACGGTCACAACACAAAGAGGCATGAGCAGGAACAGGATCTGAGAAGTGGGCAATGCCCATGTGTGCACAGCCTTGTGAGTCATCAGAAGGGCTCTGGGCCTACTGGTGGCAAATAAGAGGCTTGAAGCAGTGGGATTACGTGATGTGGTAATGTGTTCTGGAGTATGAAGAGGGGCTAGGACCCGAGGTTGGCAGGCCATTTAAAAAGCTGATCTATAATCCAGGCAAGAAGTAATATTGGTGTAAACTAATGGAGAAGTGGGAAGGATGAGGAGTCCAGAAGAGAGATTTGCGAGGGGGTGCCAGTAGAGAGCTCCTCACACGCTCTGGTGACAAGCAAGTACTTCTCCAGACATTGTCAGGTGTTCCCAAAACTCAGAAATGGCCTGGATGAAGTAAGGATGAGGAGAAATGAGCAAGAAGAATGACTCCAAAGTTTCCGCCATGGGCGACGCCTCTCAGGAAACCAGTTGCAAAGATACGGACCAAGGGGTAAAAGGATGCTTAGGGAGACGTCACCTGAAAGTGAAACACCTTTTTATCTTTGTGCCATGGGCTCAGAAGATGATGAAAATGGATGGAGGGGCCAGTGTAAGAAAGATGGAACTGGGAGATGAGAGGGCACCTAAGGAATCATCGAATCCCTCTTAATTTTACATAAGCCCTCGCTAAGATGCCAAGCAAGTTCTTCTGCAGTCAATAAACAATACTCTAAAGAATTATGGAGTCTCCTGAGCAATAGCGAGGCTTTCCCACTTCATTGTTCTGGGGTGCCTGGTATTTACACTTCCCGCAGTTAAGGTATGTCCAGATCCTACCTGCTTTGGACGAGGCGATTGCAGTCGCTTGTAGAATGAAGGTGTTTCCTCATCCCAACTGGCTTCACGTGCCCCCTCGGCCCTGCACGTTTACATTTGGGATGAGCAAACGTCTGAGCTGAGCTTTATCAACTTAATAGACATGTAAATGGGAGAGAGACAGACCCAGGGAAAGATGGCCATAGATAGCAGCAGTAATCCCCAATTACTGTCTGTAACATCATCCCGCTTTAGCTGAAGGCTTCTGAAATGAGTAGCTCTTGTTTTACTTGTTACCTAAACTCTAGTTAAGCAATGTGCTTCCATGAGAAGGGCAGTTCCTTTTTGAGCAGGATTTCCCAACAGCACCCATTTTGGACCAGTAATTCTTTCTTGTGGTGGGTGTCCTGTGCATTGTAGAATATTTAACAGCATCCTTGGCCTCTACCCATGAGATGGCAATAGAAAACCGTCACGCCCTCTGATGAGAAGCAAATATGTCTCCAGGTATTGCCAGATGTTCACTGAGCAACGAAATTGTCCCCAGTTGAGAATCGTTACCTTAGAGCAGGAGTTCTCGAAATTTTGTTCTCAGACCAGAAGCATCAGCATCACCTGAAAACCGCAAAGCTGTGACCTCAACCCAGACCTACCGGGAGAGAAATAGTCGGGGTGGGCCCCAGCGACCTGTTTTAGGAGCCCTCTAGGTGATTCTGCAAACACACTCAAGTTTGAGAATCAGTCCTCGAGAGCAAATTAACAGGTACTAAAGTTTTAGGAAGTAGTTACATATGTAAAGAAAGATTTAGAATAAAGGAAAATCTCTCCTCTGTTCCATTTTCACTTCCTTTTCAAGAAGCATTGTTTTATTTTTGAAACACAAAGGTTATTGATAAATCATTTCCTCTCCTGGAAAATCCCTGTAGATACACAACAATTTTAAATCACCTGAGAAGTTTATTACCATTAATGTTAATAACATGAATAGTTACTACTATTATTTTTTCCTTAGTTCACAAAGGTTAAGCAAAGTAGCATGATTAGACAAAGAAAATCTTTAAGCACCCGAAAAAACATTTCACAGGTCGAGTAGAAAGCGAGGCAGAGCTTCTGAGATGAGGGATGGTACCTGCCCTCGCTTTGGGACAGCAAAGCCGGAATGTATCTGCTCCGGGGAATCCTTTCTTTTATGTTCTTTCTTAGTTTTTGTTTTTCCACTTGTTTGTTCACTCACCTGTTTTCCACCTGAAAAACCCCTGTATATGGGGAATATAGTTTTCTGAGTTATTTAAGCAGCTGTAATGCAGCCTACAAATTATAAAAATTCAGATCAAAGCCCTATTCTTCAAGGGTATTTTCATATTCTCTCCATTACTAAACAATTCAGTGACGTCCATATTTTCTATGAAAGGATGGATCCCGGCTTGGCGCCTGTGGCTCAATCGGCTAAGGCGCCAGCCATGTACACCTAAGGTGGCGGGTTTGAATCCCCAGCCCGGGCCTGCCAAACAACAATGATGGCTGCAACCAAAGAATGGCCGGGCGTTGTGGCGGGCGCCTGTGGTCCCAGCTACTTGGGAAGCGGAGGGAGGAGATTTGCTTGAGCCCCAGAGTTGGAGGTTGCTATGAGCTGTGATGCCATGGCACTCTACCCAGGGGGATAGCTTGAGGCTCTGTCTCAAAAAAAAAAAAAGAAAACTCAGACCTTTTAAATATAAAATTATTGTTATTCTTTTATTGACACAAATGACAATTAAAAGTAAATGCATTTGCATTTTGCTTTACTATTTCCAAATAAATTATTAATCATGTCTCTGATAGAAGAAGTGGGGGGGGGCTGGTATTTTCATCTCCAGTTCTTTAGTCTTTCAGTTGTTGCTGTTGCATCATCCAGATGAATATTGCTATGTAGTGGACATTTCGAGAAAATGAGCATTTGGATGATGTGTCTCAAAGACTCTTTAGTGGT
>CAUYQV010161507.1:0-31387 GCA_963574575.1 Galagoides demidoff | reverse complement strand
AACTTGAACTTTACCTTAGAAACACAAACAATGTAACCTAATCATTTGTACCCTCATATTAATCTGAACTAAAAAAAGAACCACTAGTGAGCTTGGAAATGGATCGTCCCCAGTCAAGCCTTAGGGTAAGACTGCAGACTGTGGACTAATAGACACCATGGCTGCACCCTGTGAGAGATCATGAAGCAGTGATCCAACTAAGCCATGCCCAGATTTCTAACTCGTAGAAACTTTAAGATAATAAGTGTGTATTGTTTAAAGCCACTAAGTTTTGAGGTAATACAGATACCTTACCAAAGACATCAAATAAGCAGTTACATATTCAAGTCTGGACTTGTAGGGAGTAGCTGGAGTTAGATACATAAATGTGGATGTCTAATAATATTCAAAGCCGTGAAATTGGATAAGCTCAACTGGAAGTAAATGCAAAGAGAGGAAACGACTAAGAACTAAGAACTATACCCTGAAACACTCCAAGCCCACCATTAAGACATCAGGAAGAAGATAATCCAGCAACAACAGCCTGAGAAGAAGTAATTGATGAAGCTGGAGTGAACCAAAAGAGGATGGTGTCACAGAAGAAAGTGATCGGTGTCATCATCAAAGGCTACTCACAGGTCAAGTAAAGTGAGGGCTGAGAACAGATGGTTGGATTTAGCCACATGAGGGTGAGGGGACATTGGCAAAGCCTAAATGGGGTGGGTGAAGAAAATGTGATAAAAGGAAGTGTGGAGATGAATTTAGATTCTGTGAATGTAAATGTGAACTACTTAGAGAAGTTTGTTGCAGAGGGGAGCAAAAATTAGGGATGTAGTTGGTGGGAGAAGTAGGATCAAGAAAGTGTTTGTTTTTTTTTAATGGAAGAAATAACAGCATTTTTGTGTCCAGCTGGAGAAAGAAAGTTAAGACATTGAAGAGAAAGAGAATTCTGAAACAACATCCTTGAGCAGTGAAAGGGGATAGGATTAAATGAGCTTCAGATGGGACCACCCCAAGTGACCAGGTGATGGGAAGGCGGAGAGAGACACAGGTGCAGATAGTGGAGAGTGGTAGAATGAGGAGGTAAAAAGTCTGCCAACATCTATTCTAACTGTTTCAATTTCTTACCGAAGTAAGGATGAACATCAGCAGGTGAGAATGAGGATGGTTCTGAGAGGTTTGACATGGTGAAATGCTCATCTGAGTAAATGGACCAGGGAAACATACTCTGATGATGACCCCGAGCAGCATTAAGTTCTCATCTGAAGCTCACAGCCATGAACATAAAGTCAAACTAGGCATCAAGAGTGTGACTTTTCTCCAGACACATTCAACTGTACAGATAGAGCAATCGGGTAGGCGGAGAGAGAGATTTAACCAAAGTTGTACTTTTACTAAAACCATAAAGAGGGCAAGGGCAAGGGGGGGAAAGGCACGTATAAAGGAGTGATTAGAGGGAATGGTCATTGGCTTTAAAGGGAGTAAAAAGTGAAGAGAAAACATCAAAATGATGAAAAGAGGAGGGGCCATGAAAAAAAGTGGGATCAAATTGTAGGAGATCCTCATGGGAGTGAATGGCTCTAAGTGCAGGGCTCTTAGAAAGAAAATATGAAAAGATAAAATGATGTTTAAAAAAATGATACATAAAACTGAGGTAGTGGAACACAGCAAACCGATGATTAAGAAGATGCATCATTAAGTATTTGAAGACCTGAGCTGTAGTATGGAAAGACATTTTTCGTATTATTCTAGGACCAACATTTGGAAATTACAGATAAAAGAATTCAGGACTAGAGGAGAAGTCTGTAAAAGCAGACCTGGAATAAAGATGCTTACAAGAGTAGAATTGTTCCAGCAGTGGCTGGATAACTAACCAGGCTCTTAGAAGAGACATAAGAGGGTTCCTGCAATAAATATGTCATATGAGAAAACCATGCAGGGGTCATCCTGTCCAAAGTTTCTTTCTTTTTTCTAAAAATATTTTGCCCTTTTTTTTTTGGCCACCTGAAGGTATATTTATAAGAAAGTGGCCATATTTGCTGGTGGGGGCTGTGCTCCTGTTCCATGTCATGAACCCTTCATCTTTGTGGCAAGAGGACCCTAGAAGTTCTCCAAGTATTTGTCTCAGCAATTTTTACAACTGATATTTTCCAAGAGTTCACCAAACAATGGAGGGTAAAGATGGAGGATCAAATCCAAAATCCAAAAGATCAATGGATTGGTCTCTGTTCCTTTCTAGCTCTGAGCTCCATCAACAGTTCTCTCCTTCCTGGTCCACACACCACTTCTTTTTGGTTGTTTGGTCTCATCCACCACCTGGAAAGCCTACTCCCTTCTTCTTGCACCCAATTTCATCTTTAGGTCAACTCAAAATCTACCTGTCCATGAGCCCTTCCTAGACTGACCCCTCCTTATGCCAGCCTGGAGTTATCTCCTTTCTCCCCCAAGCTATTACTACATTTCACACATTATTGGAGAAAGAGAAATCATCTTATTATATTTCTAAGGTATTTCCACTCAAGAGTACTTTCTCCATGGGGCAAATTACTACCAGAAACAATTTCAAACTCTACGTCTCATGGCTCATCTCTACGAGAAAAAGAGTTACAATCCATCCGATTGAAGCCTGACCTTGGCTTCAATTGTTTCACTAGAGAGAATGTTAACTGTATCTCAAAAGCACGAACTGGGTCAGTTGTTGTTGTGTGCTGTCATTGTTGTTCACTTTCTGTGGCCAGTGACAGTTTCTCATCCTGTCCCCATGCAATATGCACACAAGGCAATAGTCTCATCTTCTCTGTGGTCCTTGTCCATTTGGCTTTTTACACCAGATTCTCTAACAGGATTTAAAGGCTGGGAGGGGATTTCTTAAGCCTCAACGATGATACCATCTAGTGGAAAAGACAAAAGTAAGCACAGAATAAATGTTAGGATCAATATAAGAAAAGACAGGAAAGAGTGAATGATGGTGTGATGATACACGGCTCATGGTAATTACATTTAGGATCACTGTAGATGGTCTAGTCATACTGGGGTGGGAGCAATGGGACCCCACCTTAACCTCATACATAATCCATATTCCCCAAAACAACACACCACAAACTATGTGTGTTGGGGTTATAGGCTGCTTGCACAGAGTAATAAATCATTTCCCATTTCCCTAGAAATCCCTTTAATGGTTTCTCTGGCCACTTAAATTCTAGTAAAAGTGAGATGAGTGACCACTCAGTTCTCCCCTGCACTTAGCATTTGCTCTGCCTAGTGATCTCTTTCAGTGCACAGATGTTTTCTTCCAAGAGTTTATAATCTTTTTTTTATTGTTAGGATTCATTGAGGGTACAAAGAATTAAGTTACACTGATTGCATTTGTTGGGTAAATTCCTCTTATAATTGTGTCCCACCCCCAAAATGTGTGTCACACATTGTGACCCCCAATCCCCCTTCTTCCTTCCTTCTCTCTGCTTTCCCTTCCCCCACCCCCACCGTGTAGTAGGTCATTAATTGTCCTCACATCAGAATTGAGAACATAGCTATGAAGAATGTGTTCCACTTCCATCCAGGTTAATACAAAAGATGTAAAATCTCCATCTCTTTCATGGCTGAATATTACTCCATGGTATACATATACCACAGCTTGTTAATCCATTCCTGGGTTAATCTATTCCTCTTCATTTAGGTTGTTTCCACATTTTGGAGATTTTAAATTGAGCTTCAATAAACAGTCCATTGCAAATGTCCTTGTGATAAAAGGATTTTTTTTCCTTCTGGGTAGATGCCCAGTGATGGGATTGAAGGATCAAATAAGAGGCCTAATTTGAGTTCTTTGAGGGTTCTCCTTATTTCCTTCCAAAAAGGTTGTATTAGTTTGCATTCCCACCAGCAGTGTAAAAGTGTTCTCTTCTCTCTACATCCACGCCAGCGTCTGCAGCTTGGAGACTTTGTGATATGGGCCATTCTTGCTAGGGGTTGGTGATATCTCAGGGTGGTTTTGATTTGCATTTCTCTGATGATTAGGGATGATGAGCATTTTTTTCATATGTTTGTTAGCCATTCATCTGTCTTCTTTAGAGAAGGTTCTCTAAAGTGATATATGAGATTGTTAGCTCAGATTTTATAATCTTTGAAGGCAGGACCATCTTAAGCCTCATTATAACTCTCCTCTAGCACCCACCACAGTACCATATGGGTAATTGATATGATATAGACTATTTGCTAACAATATTATCCATGAGTCGAATAAGCCCATGCATCATGACCCCTGCTTTCATGCTGCCAGGTCCCCAACCCAAGCCTTGCTATCACATGAGAGCATCTCCGAAGTTGAGTAAAAAAATGAGACTTGAGAAGACATTTGAATTTCTGGTGTGTTGCATTTGTTTCTCCAATTGGCATAAGCAAAGCAATTTCACATCTCCTGTCTGTGAATCTCAGCACTTCAGAAACAATATAGATCTTACCTCAAGGTCACTACAGCCACTTGGTCTCTTTAGAAACACTGCCTTAACTCAAAGAGAATATTTAGCTCTCCTGTCACCTACTGCTTAAAAGCAAAACAAATGGCATTAGCAGGTCTTTAATCTTCTCATTAAGGCAGGCATATGGGCCAGAGTCTGTGACAGTGCTGCAGTGAGTTTGAGGAAAATAAGTGTCCTTTCAAATAAGACTTCACAAAGCAAGAAAGCCACAAATGCTATTCTGTCCTCATTACATATAAAACTATTTTCATAGAGTAAAGGAAAAAAAATACACTCTAGTCAAATTTTACTTCACTGCTTTTGCTTTGTGATAGTCTCATCTTTGTTATCAAATAGAAGAAGGGTGTTACATGGAAGAACCAGGATATTTTGAACTATAAAACAAATGGACCAAGGTCAAATGCATTGTCCAGATTTGCCCAGTGGCCTCTTGACTCAGCCTCAGTTGTAGGTAGCTCTGAGTAGAGAAACCCAGATGCCTAACAAACATTGAACTTCCTCAACTTAAAGCACCCAATAAAATTCTGTGACTCAATCTCCTCTTTAATACCAGAGAGCATACACTAGCAGTATTAGATTCTGTTATTAACAAGTAACTCATGGAATATCAAAACACTGACTCACTTTTTCTCCTTAAGGAACTATCCAGGATGTACTGATGAAATGAAAGCTGGCCTCATGCCTTATATGTTCTTAGATCCATTCAGAGTCACCAACATCATTAAAACACCCTGCTCAAATGGCCACTTATTAGCACAGACGAAAGAGCCACAAAGCTAGCACAATTAAGTGTGTGAAGCCACGACCCAGTGGTCTTAGATTTCCCTGGGGAGAACCTCTGAGGCTCAGATCCCAAAACCAAACTGATGACTGTCATCCGTTTGCAATTATTGAACACATATTTTATGCCAGGTTCTCTAACAGGATTTAAAGACTTGGAGATGTCTTAAGCCTCAACAATGATACCATCTAGTGGAAAAGAAGTAAGCACAGAACAAATGGTATGATCAATATGAGAGATAGGACAGCATGAATCACAGTTTGATGGTACATGGCTCAGAAAGCTTTGAAAGAAGTCCTGACAAAAATTCAAAGTTCACAAGAGTCCTAGAGGTCTCAAGAATATTTCAAGAATCTAATGATAAAATTATCTATCTCCCTTTTGCTTTCTGCCTGGGGAAGAGGGGGGATGAAAGCAGAGAAGGGAAGTGATTTTCAAGGAACTCGGGGGATGCCAGACAATACCCTGACCCATGCCCCATGACCCCCCAAAGCCACCCAGCAGCCTGGAGCCCCACCCTCTCTGCTCCTGCCCTCTGACTACCATGGCCAGCCCCCTTTCCCCTGAACCCGTTTTCTACACCATTAACTCAAACAAAATTCATGCCCTTTTGACTTTACCAGTGCACACAGATCTTTATCCCCCATCCCAGAAATCAACATATTGGGGTTCAAATTCACTATACTCAAAAATGATATTTTTAAACATCTACATGCAATCTTACAAAAATATGCAACACATATCAAGCACTGCTGAGCACTTCCATCACGGCCTGCTATTTGCCATTTAGAGGCAGGCCCTACTATTATCCCAATTTTATAGATAAGGAACTAGAAACTTATGGAGCATTCTGGTTATCTGTTGCTTGATCACAAACCACTCCCAAAACATAGTGGCTTAAAGCAACAACTTTTTTTAACTTCTCATATTTATATGGGTCGACTGGAGCTCAGCTGGGCAGTTTTCTCTTGAGGCCCATCACACCATTGCCCCAGTCAGATGTTAGCTGGGGCCACAGGTCACTGGACAGCTTGGTAGGGCAGACATCCAAGGTGGCTTCTTTACCCCCATGTCCAGTATGTCAAGATACCTCCATGTGGCCTCTGTCCCCAGCAGGGTACCCAGACTTTGTATATGACCACTCAGGATCCCAAAAGACCAAGGCAGAAGCTGCTAATCCCCTTAAAAACTAGACCCAGAACTGGATCAGCATCACTTCAGAGGTGCTATATTGATCAAAGAGGTCCCAGATTCATGAGGAGGGGAAATAGGTCCCATGGCTTAATAGGATGATATAAAAGGGTGTGTGGCCATCTGCAATCACCACAGAGAAGTCGGGCAACTTAGCCAAGGTCATGCAACAGATAAGCACTAAGCTAGGACTCAACCCCACTCGGTCTCACTCCAAAACCCATTCACCACGCCTCTGCTCTCCACTCCGGGAAGGCGTTTCCTTTAAGTTGCCAATGTGAAAAAGAAGAAATAAGCCTAGCCGAGGCTCCTCCCTGCTCTGAGAGGAGCTTAACTGAGGGCACAGGCTCCCTTAGGACCTTGGCTCTTCCCTGAGTCCCAGTGCAGCTGTTGACCCCTATCTGTGGGTCCAGGGACTAAAGTCCCCATGCCCTGAAACGCAGAATTCCTCTGGCCCTGACACCAGAGCACTCAGGCCTTATGAAATATATCGCCAAGTAACCCAGTTCCTTGTCTAAACTATTGAATATTCTAGGAGAAAGATAGGCAGGAACTCAAAGGGCAACCACAGCATTTCATTATGTGCCAGGTTTCAGGCCACGCCAAGTACAGAAACCGCCCGAGGGCCTTGCCTGAGCAGCATTGTGGGTAGGAGTGAGCACGGTTGAGATCTGGGGTCCCTCATGGGGCTCTACTACCCAGGGAACACTGTATTACTGAGAGATTAGTAACTAATAATAATGAAACCAGCAGTGTTCTTAAAGATTTGGTTAGTAGAGAATCGGGGCCAGGGAGGGTGGCTTTGCAAGGAAATGCAGCCAAGAGAGGTGACTCTAAAAGCAGAGGAGGGGTGCACAGGGCCAAGGAATGTGTTGTTCAGGGAATATCATGCTCTGCTCCAGAGGTGGGCACACCTTCCTCCCCCAGCCCGCACCGTCACTCCTATCTCTCTGGAGCCAGCATCTTGGTAGGGCTCCCTCCCATCAATCGGTCACCAGCCAGACCTGGTCTGCAGGGATGTCACTGCCTTCTGTAAGAAGCCTCTATCCGGCCGCCACCGTCATTACTAGAAACTTGCAAATTACAGCACACATTTTTATTTGCTTGAGGCGGTTGTTTTTATGAGCAGTGGTGAAAACAAAATTCCATTACGTCAAAGTTAATTCCTCTGCAGCACATCAGTGGACGCCCCTCTGAGGCAGTGTGCAGCAGCCCAGCCACTGCCGGGAGCTTAGAGGACTGACGGAATTGAAGCTTCAGCGATGCCTTCACTGACGGAATCACAGAAAGGAATCACAGGCTGATCCTTTCATTTATTTGAGGCTGTCTCATCTGGCTGAATCCCAAAATGCATCACTAAGTACCCAAGCACCGCTCATCCATCAGCTAAAGTAGAGGGCCCATTCCACAATCCCAGCCAGCGTACTCAGGCCTCTGCTTTAAAATCAAAGGGACAACTCACAGAGAACTAATCAGCTCTTACTCACTTTCTTTTCATCCATCAGTCTGTTCTCCCAGAAATTCTATGCGGTCAGGGAGCTCACAGATGGTTTCCCACAGGCAGGCAGCTGACACAGTCCCACCAGGAAGCCATTATGGCCCCAAAGTCCTTGCAGGAGGGGAAGGCAGGTGTGAGTTCCTTCTGCTGGTGTGGCTTCCTATGAGGTAGTGTTAGGAGGAACAGTACCTCGTTTTTTCCTCCTCACTTTGTGGGAAAGGGCAGGAGAGGACTCACTGGGAACCTGCTGAAGTGGAAGAGAGGGACAACGCAGAGGAGAGAAGGGACTGCAGGAGAGGGCCACAGACACCTCACCCTGCACAAGAGAGAGCTGCTCCCATTGACCAGAGGGCCAGACAGGCAGCACCTCAGACAGAAGCTTCCTTTGGGGGTTGACAGAGTTCAGAAATGAAAGACGGAGGAAGGAGTTTGAGGTATCCTCCTACTCTCAGTGAAACGAATTCTGTGAAATCGTTTTGAAAAAATAATTTCAGCAATACCACCATAGAACAATGGTCGTGTCCAATTCTCTTAACCACAGCTTGAGGAAATGCCTACAGCCCTATTTCATTGTGCTACTGGAGTAAAGACCACTAATGATAACTGTCAAGGAAGAATTTGACCCATGGAAGAAAAAACAACTGTTGGGAGTATCACAGGATTGTTCTAGACAGCCCTGATTGGCTGTCTACACTGCAGGATGTCACTAGATTGTTTCTCACCTTTGCTTTTCTCTTTTCTTCAAAAATGTGAAAAAGATTTCCGTTCAGTAAATATCGGGGGGCCTGGACACCTAATGAGACAAAGCGCAGCAGAAGGAAGGACAGTGACTGAGAGGTTCTCACATGGCCTCGAGAAACCTAGGCAAGGAAATTCAGTTGTCCAGAATCAGAGAAACAGTGTGGGGGTCCTAAGATAATTTGAAATCCATCGCCCAGGCTGCCCTCAGTCATTCGGTTATAATACGAAAGAACAATTGAGAGCAAGTAACTGAGGGTGACCTGCGCTCCAAAATCTACCAAGAGAAAGGACGTTTTTGAAGAAGTTGTGGGATTTTAGAAACTCTTTAGTAGGTGGTTTGTGATGTTAAAATTTAAGGTAGATTTTGCTTCACTCAGAAATTCTCGGCAAAAGGAGAATACTCACAAGGCCCAATAGCTCAGTGGAGAACGGACTTCCTCGTAGCTGCCAAGGAGCCTGAGAGCCCCAGAAGGCGAGACTGCCTGGGCAAAGCCACAGTGCAGCACACGGCCCAGGAGAAAAGGCACAAGTGGGGCCACCCACCCCCTTGCCATGGATAGACGGAGTCCTGTGTGCTCAGGCACGCGCTCCAGGAGTGAGGAATAAGGTGACATTTGATAAGAAGTCTGGGGTCTACTGGAAAGGGGCTGGCCAGTCCATCCGGCCAGACTCACTCGGTGCTGTGCACACTGGCAACCCCTCCTTGGCAGTGGGAAGGGATTGGTGCAGAGCTAGGAAGGAGCTAAAGAGAGGTACTTGTCGGTCCTTCTCCCAGATAGAGGGAAGGCTGGGTTTATTGCCCTCTATTTAGAAATATCGAAACATAAGGAGAAAATACAAAAGGAAACAAGAAATTTCAAGGAAATCTGTACCTCCAGTGATAGCTTTGCTGAGAAGTTCCATTCTGAGGAGAGATAGGGAGCCCATAGGCCTAACTGAAGGGGCAATAAGGCGTGAGATTCCTTCCCATTTCCACAGAAAACTACCTGGGCTGGAAGTAGAGTAATAACCTGAAAGTACAAGGGAAAAGCACAGCCAGCCTGAATCTCTGGCATCTCAGGGCCAAGGAAGACCTTCAGGAAATGCTATAATTGCGCAGGAGAGGCTGCGTCTAGATCATTTAGCAATCGGACACAAATCCTCAGGGCTTAAGTAGATTATCCCAGTGTCAGACACAACAGCAGATATTTAGTGCACCCACAGCATATGTAGTTGGGGGAGAACCTTCGGCCACGACTCAGTGCTTTGTGCCACTGACTCAGGAGAATTTGGTGCCCAGAGAAGATGCTGACTGCTGAATAAATAGGCTCAAGGGCTTGGCTCATTAACCAGCTGCCTGAGAAGGGGGATGTCCTTGGGCCAGACACCGTGCCCTCTGTTGAGCAACACAAAGGCTAGTGTCTACCACCTTCTTCTTGTGCCTTTGTGAACCCAGAAGTGACATGGAATGTATAACAAAAGAAGACTCTTCCCAAGTGCCAGATGGCAAGATGGAGAATGCCAGGAGGTCTTAGGAATTTTCTGAGGCCAATAGCTACAGCAGACACAGGTGACAAACACAGGGAGGAAGAGAAGAGACAGAGAGGAAACACAACCTCTCTAAACAGAAGGCCCCATCCTTACTTCTTCAAGCTGTCAATGTGCCCAGGCCATTTGGAAGGGCAATAAGAGGAGGTGGAACAGGTGAGACTCCACACCCTGTTTCCATCACAGTCATGCAATTCAAGTTTTATGTGCAGGGATTTATGTCAGGTTTAATTTGGCAGAAGGATGAAGTCGTCTACTCACCACTGTTCTAGAAAAAAGTAAAGAACAGAAATTCTTAGTATAACATGAAACAAAACTCTTGGCCTCCAGTGTACCCAATTATATAAACTGACTCAAGCATAACAGGAATTAGAGCTGCTAGCTTCTGCCTAATTTGCCCTCTCCTCTCCTTCCCATGGTTCAACAATCCTAAGACTCGGTGGTATAAAGAAAAGAGCCCTGGCTGCAGCAATAAGAGATGTGAGGCAGCAGTTTGCTTCTTTTCTTTAGGAGACATGTAACCTGTGCTAATCGCGCAACCTTTCTGAGACTCCATTTTTTCTCAACCATAAAAGGACAAGATTCACACCCTCCTTCCCTCACAGGGTTATGGAGAAATAATGTATGTAAAAGAACTCCTTTTTCTGAAAGAGCCTTACGCAAATCTGTTTGCCACTTCTTTATACCTTGCAGCAGCCACGCATGCATTTGTGCACAGATTCTAGTACACGTTTCAGCCCATGAATCACTTACTGAAATTGACCAAAACTCCTGCCACCTGCAGAAAGCCATGAGTGATCTAGACTCCTAAGTTTGGGAAACAAGTGTCAGGGAAGTCATAGGATAAGGAATTCAGGAACCCCAGTGAGATGTCATGGCACCATGTCAATTCCTTAATGCCTCCCACAGGCCCTGCGAGTGGTACAAAGACCACACCAGTCAGGATTTAAAGGGAGTCCCCCAGAAGGCCAGGGGACCCACTCTTCATGGACTTCCAGCTGCAGCAACTGCACTGTCACAGCCCTGCCTCCCCTTGCTCTGATCCAGATGCACACCCCAGAGTCACCCGGCACCACAGAGGGTCGTTGCACCCAGGTCTTCAGGCTCACTACCTCACGACTTGACAGAAAGATGATGTGGATAGAAGGCAGACCAGCCCCGTGCCTGTGGGGTTCAAGAAGGAAAATAGATAAATGATTTTAGCCAGGATCTGAAAGGACAGACATAAACTTCTGTGTTGCTCTCTCCTGTG
The DNA here is from genome assembly GCA_963574575.1 of Galagoides demidoff. Lineage (NCBI taxonomy): Eukaryota > Metazoa > Chordata > Mammalia > Primates > Galagidae > Galagoides > Galagoides demidoff. The sequence continues at coordinate 19,943 of CAUYQV010161507.1, read as the reverse complement.
TTTTCACAGGGGGGGAAAGCCCACACAGAGTTCCTACAAGCTCAGATATCAAGCCTGCAAGCTATCCTTTGCTTTAGTAGACTGTAGCATGTCCAGCAAGCCTCTCAACAATTTCTTAAGCACCAGAAACTCCAGAACAAGGTTATCAGACTCCCTAGCTCACAGCTCTCCTGATTGCTCCATAGAAGCTGCAGATTTAACCGTGAAAATGCCGCTGAATGCTGCAGTCTGTTTTTAAGCTGTAAATTAAACACAGGCATGAATACAAGGTGTTACCTTAAAATGGGGAAGTAAGTGCACACAGCACCTTTCAACATTATGCCTTCGGCAACTGTGTTTCTTATAAATCACTGTCCTCATCTTAATTAATGACAATGACAAAGTAAACATGTCCAAAGAAAGAACAAATCTCTAAATTGTAAAACTAGAACCAGATCACTGAACAGCAAGTGGGATAATAATAAAGTCAAAAAAAAAAAAAAAAAGTCAATTAGGCTGCACAGGAAAATGCTCTCTTACTCCTTGCGTAAAAGGCAGGATTGACTAGAGCAATGTTTGCACAAAACCATGAAAATGTAAAAAGGAATCAGAACTGATTCATAATTATTTACAACTATATTTGACCTTGCCATTTTCAAAACCCTTTACGTGCACTATCAAATTTGATGCTCACAAAACCCTTGGAAACAGGCAACACAGGCGTGATTCCCATTTGACAGATGGGTACACTAAAGTCCAAGGAGGTTACACAGCTAGTAAGTGACAGAGCTGGGTCTTAAGCCCAGGTCTGCAGGCTTCAATCTCAGCACTTCGTGTTATCAAACCTGCTGTTGTGAGAGCTAAGTAAAGCAAATAAATATCTTGGGTGCTCAAGCTCCCCGAAGAGACAAATCTGAAACAAGCTGGCCCACGTGAACGTCGAGGGGTAGAGATGACGCTGGGAGATGTCCTCTTAACATCACTATGCTGCAAATCCACCTAGATTCCCATTCTCGCTCTCCGATTTTTCTAGTAAATACATTGAGGCATAGAGATGCTAACGAATGGGTTAAATATCATTTATAAGGCACAGAATGAACTATAAAATTCAGAGATCTTTCCTTTGCCTGTTTCAGTGCCAAGAAACAGCATCACTGAGTACTTCCTAGACAGTGGACCCTGGGAATAAAGGGAGATGGTGCAGAAACTGAGCAAAAAACACAGCCCTGTCCTGGGCAAGCTGGATGAAACAGCTCTCCCAAAGTGTACAAGATGTGTTAATAGAGTTGGGTCATCTTCACTCTCCTCTAAGGAATCTGGGAGCTCTGTTCCTGAAAACCCACTTTTCATTGACTGTCGCCCTATTTCTTTAGGTATCAGGTATTTTAGCCTGATTATGTTTAATTCCCCTTGAAGTTTCTTCATTGGATAGAAATGATCCATTATAAAAACTTTTGCACCGGTTTGGAGAGTCACTAGCTCCTGAGTCCAGGCAAGCTACCTGCCATTTGGGGGGAGGGGTTGTTCGGTTGGTTGGTTTTTTGGTGAGTTTTCTTGTCTTTGCCAGAATGCATCGAGCCATTAAAATATTCACATTCTTAGAAGGAAACAGACCCCTCCAAGCCCAAGCAAGAAATATTGCCTTTGCAACTTATTATTCCAGCATATGAAGAAATCAAAGCACAAGTTCTGCAAATGCCAGGCTCCTTAATGAAATGGATTTTACACCCAAGAGCTTCATGGGCTATCTAGGCCCTGACACAGTATGTTTCATGGCAGGAACACTTTATCAGATAATGAATCAGCAAATTGTAATGATGGCTTGTTTCATTTGCTTTGAGCAGGAATAGTCACCCTACCACATCATTTTTCTGGTTAGAATCTGGTGGAATGTTTTCCTTTCCAATTCTCAAGAAATACTACTCTTTGGTTTGGAGTGAGATTCAGCCCCACGCCTTGTGAGGAAAACAGAGACTAACAAAATAGAATGCGACATTTCAGAGGACACTTCAGACCACCCAGCCAACCACTGAAAGCCAGAGATTTTCAGCAGAGGCTGGAAAGAGACCCAGAGTCTTACTCTGTGAAAACAGTATTGCAAACCTTCAGCTCCGGCGGGTACCTTTCTGCTCTGGAGGTAGATCAAGGCTGATTAAGTTGCCAGATGGACTAACCGTGTTAAGCATTTTAAAAGACAGGTTTTCACTCTCTGAAACAGCCTGCTCTCCCACTACTGTGTACATAAACATAACAGCTCCCAACCGCCCCTAGGACGTTTGTCAGCCCCTGGAAAGAGGAGGAAAGGGGCAGAATGCCTGTTAAGAGCAGAGGAGTCTAGCGTTCTCTTAACACGGTTTCTCAACAGTGACACTATTGACATTTTGGACCAGAAAACTCCTTGTTATGGGGGTATATTGTATTAATAATACAAACTAGGTGGCTTAAAACAAGAGAAATTTATTCTTCCATAATTCTGGAGGCTGAAGTTGGAAATCAAGGCATCAGTCAGATTGGTCCTTGATTCCCCTGGCTTATTGGTGCCTCACCGAAGTCTCTGCTTTCACCTTCACATGGTTGTCCCTGAGTCTCTGCTTCTTACATACCATCTTAGAAAGGTGTTATGCTAGATGAGAGCCCACTTACTCCAGGGTCATCTTCACTCATTTCATCTTCAACTACCCTATTTCCAAATGAGGTCACATTCTGAGGTCCTAAGAGTTAGGACTGCACCATATCTTTCTTTCTTGGAGGGGTGGGAGGGGCACACCATCCAATCCCCAGAGGGATATCCTGGACAATGAAGACTGTTTGGCAGCGTCCTTGGATTCTACCCCATCATTGCACTCCGTCCATGCAGACTTATTACCCTATGCCTTACAGACAAGATGGCTCCCCCAGTCTTGAAATCTATATGTCAGCACCTTCCCCATCATGACAACAAAAAATGTCTCCAGACATTGTCAAATGTTCCCTGCATGCAAAATCACTCCTGGTTGAGAGACACTGTCTTAAGGCGTTGGGTCAGAAAGATGAAAGTTTAACTCTGATTCTGTTTTAATTACTCATGCTGTGACCTTAGAAAATTTGGTCAAACTCTCTGGTCTTCAATTTTCTCACCTATCTCAGGCAGTTACAGCATTTCTGAGGAGTGAATGAGATAAGATGTGAAAAGAATTTCCTGTGCACCTGGATCCAGCAAATGACAGCTGTCATCTTTTGTAAACCAGGTTTCTTTGCAGGATTCTCCATACATCTCAGTATTTACTGCCCTGACATTGAGCTCTGGTCTTTGTCTGTGGGTCCTCTGGAAAGCAAAGGAAGTTTCCAGGTCTGCCCTCCATCCACAGCTGGGGACAGAAAGTCTCCTTACACCCTGGCTGATGTCTTCTCAGCATCTGTGACTGCGACACCAAAGCTGCAGATAGCCATATATCACAGCCAAGGAAGGGGAAGCTCTGGGTATGACCAGAATGTTAATGTGGCTGCATTGCACCATGAACCAAGTGCACGCTGTAGAAAATCCACTGTAGGAGACAGGACTGCAAACGATGAAGAGACCGGCTCTCAGGTCTGGGTTATTGGCATAAATGTGGAGACCTTACCTCCCTTGCCATAACAAGATCATCTGAGGTCCCATGCTCTGTGTTTATGATAAAACATGTCGCAATGGACTGTGACTGGTAAGTTACTAGTCTAGTTCCTTCACCGGAGTTGGGGGAGAATAGAAACAGCATTGTATTCACGTGTCTACCGAATGTGCTCAAAACAGTGCCTGTCACATGGTAGAAACTCAGTGAAAGGGTGTGTTTAATAAAGGTGCTACTCTTGTGTCCCCAAGCTCGCTTGCCTCCAAAAATGGCACTTCTCCCCTAAAACTCTAAAATTTTAATACAAAGAATCCAACGTGGATCTTGGCAGATCCCATATTTTTTAGACTTCCTCTCATCTAGCAATTTCTGGGCATTCCCAAGGGAGGCTAACATGTTCGTAAAGTGCTCTTGTTAACACAACCCTTCCGTCAGTCATCCTCCTGGTTACTTCTTGCCATTTTTAAATTGACTTTTGTTACTCCAATTTCAAATCAGTGTGGCCCCCACCCCAATTGTACACTGCACTGCTAAGAGCAGACTTATAACATCTAACAGATCCCCCACCAAAGACTCTGAGAGCCCAAGTGACAACACAAGTCACTTCATCTGCTATTACCCCTGGACACACTCTAGGCCCCCTGACCTATATCTGATTTTGTATCCCTGTCTATCCTGCAGACTTCCATTTGGTGGGATAAGGGAGTATAGAGAGCTCTACCTCCCCATGTGTAATTCCAGGCCATTCTCTACCCAAGGACTGGCCCTATCCCAGTTTCAGGCTGGAGAATGACAGGAGATCCTTCCCATCTCCTTTCTCATCCCAGATTACCAACAGTGAAAATATCATTTCTTACAGCAATTAAGGCAGTTTGCCAGCTCAGCGCCTGTGGCTCAAGTGGCTAAGGCGCCAGCCACATACACTTAAGGTGGCAGGTTCAAATCCAGCCCGGCCCACCAAACAACAATGACAGCTGCAACCAAAAAATAGCCAGGCATTGTGGCCAGCACCTGTGGTCCCAGCTACTTGGGAGGCTGAGGCAGGAGACTTGCTTGAGCCCAGGAGTTGGAGGTTGCTGTGAGCTGTGATGCCACTGCACTCTACCCAGGGGGACAGCTTGAGGCTCTGTCTCTCAAAAAAAAAAAAAAAGAAAGAAAGAAAGAAAGAAATTCTGATGTCCCTCCTTAGCCCCTGGAACTGAGATAAAGAGGTTGTCGGGTTGACACCTCACATCTCATAGGGACCAGCTCAGGAAGTTGAAATCTACTCAGCTCTATGAACCAGAGACGATTTTGGAGAGCTTGTCTAGACTCTACAGGTCTGTGCTTTACAGTGAAATACTTGTCTGTATGTGTGTGGATGGTGGTAGATATGTGATGTGTGTTTGTGATGTAGTGTGTGTGGTGGGTGAGTGTGTCGTGTACGTATATGGTTTAATACATGCGTGCGTTTGAGCATGTGTGGAATGTGGTGGCTGGTACATGTTGCGTATGTGACAAGCTTGTGGAGTATACTGTGTGTGCAGATATCGGGGGTATTTAGGTGTGTGGGTATAATGTGTGATGGCTCAGATGTGAGTGTACACAGTTCATCTTTCTAAGAGTCTGTACGTGTGGTGAGTGTGTGATGTGTATGCATCTGTGTGGAATAGTGCCCGTGAGTATGCATGAATCTGAGTGTGTAGGGGGAATTTAGGGCTGGGATGAGGGAATTGGGAGAGGACATCTGTGCCTCCAGCAGCACACACATCATGGGCTCCTCCATGAATCACACGCCATCTTCTCCAGGAACCCTCCCCAGTGTCACTGCCTAGCAAGGTCAGCATGCCCAGCTGAGACCTGTTTCCAGTTTGCCAGCTGGCTTTTGCCTTTTGTTTTGTACAAGACCCAAATGCTTGGTTCACATGAGGACTTCACTTTGGCCTAATTCCTGACTGAGGACCCCTTCTGAGACCCACAGCTTCTCTGAGCTCCAGCCCCAAAGAGAGGAGGGAGCCACCTCCCAGTCTGACCCAGAAGAGCCATGCTGATAATGCTGTGTCTTCCCCGACCCCTGGGAAAAGTGAAAACTCGTGCCTGACGCCAGCACACTAAAAACATCAATCCTCTGATAGGAGAGGTCTGCTGGCCCTCTGCTGTCACCCTTTCAGGGACTTCTGCCTAGATCTCCTTTGCCCAGAGGGCAACACAACCCCGCCCCTCCACTCCCACCACAATCCTGACGCCTCCCGCAGTGTCTTTTCTCTCTCTTTTTTAAAAATAGCACTAATCTCCTTCTAACAGTCTGTATAACTTACTTCCTATATAAGTTTCAGGTTTGTCCCCCTCACTATAATGAAAGGTCCGTGAGGGCAGGGCCTTTGTTTTGTTTTTCCTTGTGCCTGGGAGTGTGCATGGCATTTAGGAACTTAAAAAATATGTGGCCAAGGAAGGGAGGGGTGGGGGTGCCTAGGACCAACATTCCACATGGCTTAGGCCTGTGGTCTGGGTGTAGGAACACACACACTCTTGACTCAGGGGCAGCCAGAGCCAGGGAACAGCATCTGATGGCTGAGGATGGGAGGCCTGTCAGTGTCCCCCACCAGCCTGAGCGAAAGGCACAGCTGTGGGTGGGAGGGGAACAGGGAGGAAGAATGTGTCCAGTGTCGGGGGACAGAGTTACCAGCCAGGGAGGGACTTAGGTTAGCCTGAGTCTGGTGAGGCAAGGGCAGATTGGTGCACATTAGGTACAGTCCTTTTCTCAGGGCTGGGAACCAAGGATTGGCTCAAGTGTATAACTGGCCAGAATGGGGCTAGGTAAACACCCCCTTGGCACAGTAATCCTCTTTCCAGGAGTACAAGATAGCTGGACCTGGTTTGCCCAGGACACTATGAGCCCAGAGACCATGTTTGAGGGTAAGATTTCATTTGGGCCCACAACCACCCTTCAGGGAACACAAGTGTCCATTTCACAGGTGAGGAGAGGGAATCTGCAAGGGCAGAAGAGGAGTGCAGGAGCAGAGGCAGTGGCTGGCACCTGGGATTCCCGATCCAGTGCTTCCTCTTCTGCTTGTCTGATGGACCCACCCACTTCCCCAGCTGTGGAGTGGGCAGCCAGGGGATGGAGCACCCCTCCCAGCCCTGTGCTGACGTCAGAACAAACCCATGCTGGGAGTCAGAATGCCAAGGTTTGATCTCCAGCTCGGCTGCAGACTAGCCAAGCCACTACTGCCACCTGGGACTCAGTTTCCGTATCTGGACAAGCCAAGCCTTGTCCTGCTGATGGCATTGAGGTGGGTTTCAAGGAAATTTGAGCATGAGTAGGCTTTGTGCACCTTCCAGGAGCTTCCAGAGGGTTCTAAGGAGCTCGTTCTCACTCTTGCCCTCTCCCCCCACCTTCCCACTCTCTCCTCATCCTCTTCTCATTCTGTCCTGGGTCCTGGGATATAAATAAAAGCCACAGCAATCCAGAGGTGCTCTTCAGGACCTGCTGCCCCATAGCTGCTCCAGTGAGCACCATGGGGGCTGCAGCAGTGAGCTGGGCAGGCTGGGTGAGTCTGGGAAAGGACTGATGCTTTACAGGAGGACCCTGAATGCGGTGCACTTCCAAATGGAGGAGACGTGATAGCAGAACTTACTTCAGGCTTTCAGTGACTTACACTTCAGAATGGGACCAGTGATCGAAGAGCCCAAATGTCCATCCGTGATGAGGGATACACAAGATGTGATCTAACCTACAAAAGGGCACATGATTCAGCCACAGAAAGTCATGAAGCATTAACTACTCGCTACAGCATGATGCTACGGGGAAGAAGCCAGATGCAAAGATTCCCATGGTGTATGATTCCAAGTACAGGAAACATCCAGGCCAGGTAAATCCATGGAGACAGAAAGCAGATTTAGTGGGGGCTGAGGGAGGGGATGATGGTGTTAGGTCTGGGCTAAAGTAGAAAAATACCAGTTAACTCCTGACAAATTCCTGGGCTGCGAGCCCTCAACAAAATGGAGTAAGTCTGGTTCACTCCCAAACTACATGGGAAAGTACTCGCTGACTTCTTGCTTGACTAACTCCTGGGCCTGGGGAATGAACAGACTATCCCCAGACTGACCTTTAACAATGCCAGGTGGAGAGAATACTGAGACAAAGATGTATATAGGAAAATTACTAGAACTAAGATGTATGGGAAAATACTAAAACAAAGATGTAAGACGTATGGCTAACTAAACGCGAAATTCTGCTTCTGTACAATGCTTGCTTGCTACGCTCCCCCCAAATGCACCTGGACAGCCTGTGTGCAACCAGGATGCAGACCAAGGCTTAAAAACTTGACTACTTAAGCACTCGGGGCTGCTCTCAGAATCCCCATGTTGGGACCCTGAGGCAGTTGCCGGTCAGCTCTTCAATAACAGGACTCTGCTGTAAATTTGACTCCCATGTGGTCTTTGTGGAACTCCTGGGCACAAAAATGGAGGTGCTTCATGCATATGGGTTTCCTTTCTGGATGGTGAATATACTTTAGTTTAGTTTTATTTTGTTTTTTGAGACAGAGTCTTAGTCGCCCTTGGGTTGAGTGCTGTGGTGTCACAGCTCACAGCAACCTCAAACTCTTGGGCTCAAGTGATTCTCCTGCCTCAGCCTTCTGAGTAGCTGGGAATGCAGGCGCCTGCTGCAATGCCCGGTTATTTTTAGAAACCAGTCTCACTCTTGCTCAGGTTGGTCTCAAACTCCTGAGCTCAAGCAGTCCACCCACCTTGGCCTCCCAGAGTGCTAGGATTATATTCCGTAAATATGCTTTTGGAACTAGGTAGAGGTTGGGCATGCATAACATTGTAATTGTATGCAATACTATTAAACTGCGACTCTATACCGGTTAATGTTATGTGACATGAATCCCAATTTTTTAAGATGGGGCTCATGTGTAGTTCCAAGGTGTCTCTCCCTGCCCTGCCCCCAGCCTCTGCTGCCTCTACTGGGCCACCAACACCTTCCTACTGTATTCTTCTTCAATGCCAGGCCAGCCCTGACTATTGCAGAGGGTTCTGAAACATCTCATGGTGAGACATTTCCCCCTGGGGTTCCACTATGTGGAATCATGCCCATTTATTGAGCCCCTACAGTATACCAAACCCTTGGTAAGCATTTGCCACACCTCTGCTAGGTGGGACCTTGCTAAAGTTCCTCCTGTGAGAGGTGACTGCTCTCATTTCACTGACTGGTTTTGAGGATGTGGTTTCAGCCTGGCTCATAGGAAGGACCCAACACAAAACAGCTGCTGGAATCACTGTTATTATCGCAGCTCCTGTTTCGCAAACATCAAAGCTAAGACTCAGAGCTCAGCAACGTCCTAGGTTATACCCACTATATTTCAAGCTGATACATGGACTTTTGGAAAATAGGAAGAGGGTTGTGGGCAATTCTTCAAGGGTTAAGGCTCCTAGGAGTTTTGGGGGAGGCCTGCAAGGTTATGAGCCTATAGCCCAGGAGATAGGCAGGACTGGGTAGGATGATGCCAGATGGAGAGTGGGAGGATGGAGGCACCAGGACAGAATAAGGCAGAGAAGTCTGCGAAGGCCCCTCAGGCAACAAAGGCATTTTTTTCACCTCCAAAATGAGGCAATGACACCACTCCTGGAAGCAGGGATAGTAGTCAGTCATGAACTAAAAGCAACCCCCATAAACAAATATTCTCAGGTGAGAATTAGTTAGCACTGGAGGCAGGACTGCTCCCTGGGACAGGGTCCTGAGGCTTGCCTGGCCCAGCTGGCATTCATGGGGACTCTAGTACTTCATCAGGACTTTCCAATAGTCTCATCTGACAGATAAGGAAACTGGGGCTCAAAGAAGGTATCAGGGACTTGCCCAGGTCCCATTGCAGAGCCCTGTTGGGACCCAGGTCTCATTCCCCACCAAACAGTCTTTCGTCACATCACCTGAAGACATCTCACATCAGCGAGAGACACTGGGAAGCTCCTGGAACCCCGTGGTGTGAGACTGAGAGGTCCCAGAAGGCCCCAGGCCCCGAATCTCCCTCCCCACACTTCTCTCCAGTCCTGGAATACCACTATTGGAAAGGAATTCAGAGAGAGTAAGGGGCAACCCACTACCTGAAGTTCGAGGATTTTATAATCACAAGATGGGGACTGTGTAGAGTCACAACTATCCTTGAAAATAACTTAGGGGACACTGGGCAAAATTCCCCATGCAGTCTCTGAATAAACCCACATGGGAAGATTTTCCTGCTACCTTGGTTGGGGTACCTGTTTCTTTGGTGGACACTTGGACTCCAGAGGAAGTAGCTGGCTTGTGTTTCAAGATCACATACGATCATCTGTTTACCCAGAGTCACTTCCAGCATGAAAAGGAACTTGTGAGAGAGCCCGGAGACCTAGTGCGGGCAAATGCACACTTTGTCTTGAGCATTCCCCACCAGCTCGATCATTCTGTCCTTCTCACTGTCACTCTGGGCCAAACCATCTCTATTGAAAAGGCCTGAGACCGGCCAGTGCCTGTGGCTCAAAGGGGTAGGGCAGCGGCCCCATATGCCAGAGGTGGCAGGTTCAAACCCAGCCCCGGCCAAAAACTGCCAAAAAAAAGAAAAAGCCTGAGACCGTGGTTCCCATGATGCTTGGTGTCCAGGTGGGAGACTCATACAGCTGCTAGGCAGGTGATGGGGCAGGTCTTTCCCAGGACACATGGTGGGATGGAGAAAGAACTTGGGCTCAAAAGTCATCACAACTGGGCTCAAACCCTGGCTTTCCCATTTCCCATGTCTGCGAACAAGTCCAGTTTCTTACCCTCTCTGGCTCTCCGTTTCCTTATTTGTCAAAGAAAAAAAGCAAGATAATTGAGGTTAAAGCCAAACAAGCTTTTTATGTAAGAAGGCTTCAGGAAATGATAGTGAGTATGAGCACACACACATACACACACACCAGCCTGGGGTAGGGGGACTTAGAAAGGGAGGTCAGAAGTCCAGGGCCCTGGGAGGCAGCAGGAAAGGGCATTTAGGGATCTGGGGGGAAGGAGGAGTGGAGAGGAAGGGAAGGAAGGAGGGGAATGGCCTTGAGTGGGGGTGCAGCCCAACCAAGAGGTCCCCACCCAAGGCAAGTCTTGTCCCACCACATTAGGTGGAAGGTGTCATGGGAAGCCAAGAGGTGGACCCAAATCCAAACATCAGAGTTGGGCCCAAGGGTTTTAGCCAAACCAGGAGCAGCAGGAATGTGTCTGGGAGTTCAAAGGCCTAGGCAACCCCAGGTGTCCAAGCTCCCGAGGCTTCAGAGAGACCTGGGTTGAGTGGCTAGAGCCCTCTGGATTCCATCCAGACCCCTGGCCAGCCCTGCTTGACTGCCTCTTTGACTCATGTCAGGGAAAGAGAGGAGGAAAAATAGAAGGCGGGGTTGGGGGGATCCACGCAGCTGTTCCTGAGCTGGGGGCCTGGGAAATTTGAGCCGAGCCACAGGCTGCAGGCAAGCAGGAGAGGGCCCCTTGAAAGCTTCCTTCTGAGGCTCTGGCCTGGCCTCACCAGCAGCCCTGGGATTAGCACAGCAGCATTCTCTGAGCCCCAAACATCTGCAGCCTGGAGTCTACTTCCCTCTCTTCCAGACCCATGGGGCAGCCTCCTGTGTTGGGAGGAGGGAGAACAGACAGCTGCAACCTGGAAGGGGGTTATGAGGGGCCCCTGGTTGGCCTAAGACTCAGGGACTGGGACACAGAAGTGGGACAGAAGCCGAATGGGGCCTCGTTCCAGAGATGCTTCCCCTTTCACTGTCTTGTGAGCCTGGAAGAAATGGAATGAGGAGAAAAGGAAGGGAAATAACATCTGTATGGACCCCCAGACACCAGGGAGGTACTGGGTTCCTTGCCTGATGCTCATAGCTATCTCAGCTTTGCTCCTATCACTTTCATCTTTTTTTTTTTTTTTTTGAGACGGAGCCTCAAGCTATCCACCTGGGTAGAGTGCTATGGCATCATAGCTCATAGCAACCTCCAACTCCTGGGCTCAAGCGAGTCTCCTGTCTCCGCCTCCCAAGTAGCTGGGACCACAGGTGCCCGCCACAACGCCTGGCCATTTTTTGGTTGCAGCCATCATTGTTGTTTGGCAGGTCCTGGCTGGGGATTCAAACCCGCCACCTTAGGTGTACGTGGCTGGCGCCTTAGCCGATTGAGCCACAGGCGCCGAGCCATCACTTTCATCTTTCATTTGAGAAGACAGGTTCAGAGAGGTTGGATAGCTTGCCCATCATGACCCAGTAAGTTAAAGTATAGTATGAGGATTTTTTTTTTTTTAAAGCCTAGGTTTAGGTCAATCTAGTTCTAAATCTTGAATATTCACTTTGTCCAGAGTCCAAAGAATTAGAACCAGGCAGGTCAGAATGGAAGCCAGGGGTGGGTCAGTCTTGTTTGCCTGCTAAAGGTTTAGCACAAGCATTGGCTGTGTCACTGAGGCAGAAAGGACACCAAAAGGGGGAAGAGGCAAGAGCCTTTGCAAACTGCTCCTGGATGACTGCTCAATCCTTACACTGAAATGTGTCCAGAAAGAAAAAGGATCAGGTGAGAAGACAACGGAATGGAAGCTCAGCTGAGACAGCTAGGGCTACCTAGCTTAAAGAAGACTTAGAAGAGGCTGGATGGTTGCTGGCCCCGAGAAGATTGACTTGTTCAGTGTTCAGATTGACAGATTCAGTCAGGATAGGTTAGGTTTTGCTGCAACAATGAATTATTCCCAAATGTCAGTGGCCTACACAACCAAGGTTTATTTCTCACTCACATTACAAGTTCAGCACAAGTCAGCAGGGGTCTCTGCTCTTCCTAGTGGCTCAGGGATCAAGGCCAAGTCAGGCTTCACTGAGGCACAAGCTCCCCCAGACAGTGGTGGAAAAAAATGGTAAACTGCATACTGGTTTGTAAAGATTCTCATATTTCATTGACCAAAGAATGTCACGTGGCAGAACCTAACTTCAGGGAGCCAGGAGGTACAATACCACCCAGTATCCAGAAACAGATAGAAGTGTTTGACAGATAGCACTAAAGACTCCCTCAAGACCCAAAGGGGTAACTGAGGCTGTGGATGAATACATTAGGAAGTCACTTTAAATCCATTTAAGCATGACTATCCCAGGGAAATAGTGAGTGGCTACTAGCAGAAGTGCGCAAGCCAAAGCAGGATGGATGCACTGCAGGGAGGTGTTGGAAGAGTCTGCCATCACTGGGGTCATGGCTTGTGTGGCTGTACAGCGCAGTGGCAGTTAAGGGCAAGGGCACTGGAGCCAGAGGTGCTGTGCCCAAACTCTGTTCTTTTGGTTAGTTTGTGCACATTACCTAATATCTCTGGGTTCCAGTCTCTTCCTCTGTAGCATGGGGATAGCAGTAAATCCATAGGATTATTGTGAGGATTAAATGAGATAATATATACATACAAAACCCACAGCACACCAAGCCTGGCACATGGGAAGTACTAATCAAGTCAGTTGCTCTTGTTCTCATTCCTACTCAAGATCCTGTGACCGCCCCTCCTGGAATTCTTGGCTACATCCTTTCTCTGGCCTCTCACATCCCTGAGACATTAGTCAGCAGCTAGGGCAGGGCTGGGAAATCTCTGTGCACTGGCCAGGCTGGCTGATCTCTCCCTTAGTGTCGCTGGTGTGCTGAGGTAGGGTGTTTTCTCTAACCCAGCCCTGCTCCCCAGGGTCTTCCCCTCCCCCTCTCTCCCAGCCTGACTGCAAAGCAAGCTCCTGCTTCAGCTCATCCCCAAATCTTCCCTGACAACTAGAGATACGATTTCTGTCTCTGTGAGTTTGTTTTCTACACGGTGTCACATAAGTGGAGCCAGACACTGTCTGGCTGTCTCTTGGTTTATCTACTTTAGAGACGCTTGACTGTATCAGATGGGTGATCGTGCCTCCCCCTTACCCCTGTCCAGTTATATCACTGGCATTTGCTCCTGGGTTTCTGTTTTAATAACTCTAAGAAAAATACTTATATCTTCAGCTGTAGACGGCTTCTCACTCTCTGAGATACCCTTACCCTGCCCGTTAGCTCCAAAATGACCATTTTGGAGACATCAGAGACCAAGTGTAGCAAAGTGAGGTAGTATGCTTCAGAAATGGCTGTTGGGATGGGTGGAGGGATGGTTAAGAGAGGCCTTCTGGAAGAGATGGGGTTGAGCTGAGCCTTGCCCTCTTGCATCTCTAAAGGTAGCTGCTGATCAACCCTCTATCCCTGCCTGCAAATCCCGACCTGCAGTACCTCACTTCAGACACCAGGGGGAAGACCGTAGCTTTACTGGGGCCACCTCTGCACCGATGGACCCTGGGCAGTTCAGCTCGCCCCGCCCGTTTCTTTGGGGTCGGGGAAGCTAAGTCTACCAGGTGTCCTCCAACTAAGGCCCGCGGGCCACATGCCGCCCGCCGGGTGTTTTTGCTGCTGCGGCCTGTCCTGCTTAGCAGCCAACTCGTTCCAGGACCCGCAGTCCGGCCCTCCAACGGTCTGAGGGACAGTGAACTGACCCCTGTTTAAAAAGTTTGAGGACCCCTGGTTGACCCTCAGCTCTCAGCCCTCTACCCCCGTGAAGCCACAAATCTGTGAGTGCTGTTCAAAGCTGTGACTTCCAAACCCTCTGTTCATTGATCTTGTCTCATTTGTGTTCCTCATTTCTTAGCGTGGTCCCTAGAGCCTCTGCTATGGGATTCCGCTTGTTAAACTTGGAGACCCCTAGGTACTGCTTCAGACTTCCTGTTAGGAGACACATCCCAGGATCATGGGTGTTCGATATTTGACCATGTTTCTCTCATGAACAGAATAGACTGAGAACCTCACAGTTAAGACCATCCATGATCTTGGCCCCTCAAACCTCTCCATCCTTTTCTCTCCTATTTTCTGTGGCAGTTTCCAGGTAAAGGGTTTGTGATTTGGGGAGACACATATTTGATTCCCAAAGACTCCACACTACCATGTGCAAGCTCTCTAGTAAAGAAGCCTGCATGGCTTTGTTAGACCCAGCATTTCCCCCAGTTGTTTGACAGGGAAACCCTTGTCCCCCTGTAAACATCAGGTTCTATCACACTGAGCACACCTTCAGAAAGGCCGCCCTATCCACTTTCAGCCCTGACCTGACTGTTCCCCTGGTCTCCCAACACCACGCATGTTATACTGCACCCCAAGCTCCCAGGAAGGCTTCCCAGTCTCTGCAGCACACTCAGCCTGGAGTTTCTTGGCACTACAGCTTCAAATAACCCTCCTTTCTTCTCACTCTTTCTCTCTCTCTCTCTCTGTCTTTTTTTTTTGGTTAAGTAAGCTCAGTCCAGGTGCACGGGGCCCACACTCTAACCACTGAGCTATGGGCACCCACCCAACCCTCCTTTCTATGCCAGTTTTAGTCACATACTGGATGCTCCAGGTCCAGCAACCTTAACATAAGAAAACCTCCTTCCTCCCTTTGTTCTCAAGGAGAGGGAAAGGCACAGGCCCTCCTGGTCAATACCTTCAAGGGAGGGACAGACAGGAAGACTTATTCCAATCCTCCCTCCCCCGAGTCCAGCCCATTCCATAGGCTGAGCTTGAGCAAGTTGGTCCTGGTCCCTTCCCAGGTCAATTTCTCATCTATCAACACTGCCAAACACAGACCATGCATTCATTGTCACTGCTCTGGGTACAACTCCAGAGACATCCTCAGAGCAGACAAAACATCACGGTAGCTAAAGGCAGGGGCCACCTGGATTTTCATTCTCCATCCTTTTAACCCAGTGTGATTTTTGAACTTTTGGATTTTAAGGACATGTAGGCAAACCATACCCCTGCCCATATGGAAAGCCAAATAAGATTCTCAACTTTTAATTTTCCCAAGGAGTCCATTAAAATATTATCTGATTTGGGGTAGCACTCTGAAAGGCTGAGGTGGGAGGATTGCTTGAGCTCAGGAGTTCAAGACGACCTGAGCAACAGTGAGACCCCTTCTCTACTAAAAATAGAAAAATTAGCTGGCCATCATGGTGTACAATTCCAGCTACTCAAGAGGCTGAGGCAGGAGTATCACTTGAGTCCAGGAGTTTGAAGTTATAGATGCCAGTGCATTCTAAAAAAAAAAAAAAACAAAAAAAAACTTATCTGCACTTCAGTTCTTGGAGCCTTTGAATAAGCATCACTCATCAGTGTAAAAAGGTATAATACACTGATTATAATTTTTAACATCAATATTTTTATTTTAATACTAAAACATATAAAAGAAATAGAATTTCAGAATATAGAAAAGTTTCCAAAATTAATACATTTAACTTTATTGTGTAAAAGTATGAAAACCTTGCCACAAACCAACTCATATCCTTGAGCCAAGGTTTGGGAAACAAGCAGATATGAGCACCTGCTCTGAGCACAGACCATGCTGGGAACCGTGTTGTGATTATAATACCAAGACAGAGGGGCAGTTCTGGTTTTTCAGTACACATTCTTCATATTTCACGTAATATGAAGACCTGACATTTTAAATGAAAGAGAGCTATCATTGCCATTACTTTCTATACTTGTTCCTGAGGCTGTTCCAAGGATTGAGGGTTTATGAACATTCAAGAAAACAATACTATCTCCTGCTGCACACACAGTGTCTATTCTGTGGAGTGGATGTGTCTAGTGTCTGTGGGCAGTTGTAGACAATGACCTTAGAGTAGCACAGTCAGGATGATGAAGGGTAGGGACCTATGTGGCAGGGGGATAATGGGAGGATCTGGAAATGCCCTTTGAAAAAGATGAGTCCCATGAAGGTCATGGCATGGCCTTCATATCTCTGAAGGATTAGCTCAGGGAGCAGTGAGCTGCCTGATACTCTAAGACCTTGGAAAGAAGAGATAGTCCCCCTAGGGAGAAGCCTAAGCTTGAGAGAGGAAAGAAGTTCTAGAAATCAGAGATGCCTAAATATAGAAAATGAGCTTCTTATTACTGAATGCAGAGGCTGGACAGTCATTCGTCTGATAGCAGATGGCAAAGATTACTGTATTTAAATAAAAATAATGAAATTAAGTAAAACAAAAATAAATTTTTGTTTATAGCACTGAACATTGAATAAGTTGTTTGGAAAACTGAGTTTCAAAAACAGTCTTAAGGGGCAGCACCTGTGGCTCAGTAGGTAGGGCACCAGCCCCATATACCAAGGGTGACGGGTTTGAACCTGGCCCCAGCCAAACTGCAACAAAAAATAGCCAGGCATTGTGGTGGGTGCCTATAGTCCCAGCTACTCAGGAGGCTGAGGCAAAATAATTGCCTAAGACCAAGAGCTGGAGGTTGCTGTGAGCTATGACGCCACACCACTCTACCAAGGGTGACAAAGTGAGACTCTGTCTCTAAAAATAAATAAATAAATAAATAAATAAATAAATAAATAAATAAATAAAAGTCTTAAGAAGTAGATAAAAAATTATTCTGACTTCAAGATTCAAGATGGCAGATTAAGGACACATCATGAACAAAAAACAAAATTAGCTGTCTTCTAGGAGCTCACACTGTAGCAATTCCATAGATTTTAATGTTATCCTTAAAACTCTGTAATAACTTGGGGATAGGGTAAAATAAGGCAATACAGGAAAAAAAGAAAGGCAATTATAAACTACAAGAAAAAAAGGCAAGAAAAACAGTAAAGGCAATTTAATTGTGATATACTCTTGATTACACCACAAACAATAGCTATGTTGTCATAAGAATGTAGACACCAGTTTTGATTTTTTGAAACCTATAGACAAATTATAAAAGCTTAGCAATGATTAAAGAACAAATGTAAATATTAATTATCTTGACAATACAAAAATAAATGTATAGCCAGTGGAATATCCAATTAAAAGTTGAGGAGATATAAAAAAAGACAGAGAAGAGAATGTCCTTGTCCCCATACAGGGCTGTTGAGATACTGGACAGAATTAAACTGATACAGATACTGCACTTGATCTTAACCAAAAGGCCAAGAAGCAATGGACAGAGTTAATTAACAAACAGAAGTATGTTGTTTAAGTGCTCGAATATAAGCAGTAAAAAAACAGATAGCTGATAGATAGATGATAGATAGATGGATGGATGGGCAGACAGAAGGATGGATGGAAAGATAGATAGATAAAACAAAGAGGGAGTTTATGTGAACTAAATTCTTCTTTTTCATTGCTTAAAGTTGATGCTCCTTGGCGGTCTAGTGGTTAGGACTTGGCACTCTCATTCTTAAAATTGGTAAATCAAATGGACCCATAAGCATTCCTGAAACTCTAAAGTTTCAGAAGCTAACCCCCTAAATAAACATAAATAGAAGTGGTTAAAAGAGGTCTCCTTGGGAAAGTGAATCAGGGTTAGGGAGGGCTGGACCAAGAAACTTGTTCTTCATCACAAACATATGTGTAGCATTTCTTGGTTTTTTAAAAAATACAATGTAATGTATTATTTTCATATGCTTTTATTTAGTTAGTTGGTAATTTACTTAGTTATTTACTTAAAGATGGGATCTCACTCTGTCACTGGTCTCACTCTGTATAGTGGCGTCATCATAGCTCACTGCAACTTTGAACCCCTGAGCTCAAGCAATCCTTCTACCTCAACCTCCTAAGTAGCTGAGACTAAAGTTGTGCACCACCACACCTGGATAATTTTTAAAATTTTTTGTAGGTGGTGTCTGTGGCTCAAAGGAGTAGGACGTTGGTCCCATATGCCAGAGGTGGTGGGTTCAAACCCAGCCCTGGCCAAAAACTGCAAAAAAAATTTTTTTTTGTAGAGATGGGGGTCTTGCTATGTTGCTCAGGCTGATCTCAAACTCCTGGCCTCACATGATTCTCCCTCCTCAGCCTTCCAGAGTGATGGGCTCATGTTTTTTTTACATTTAGAAACTATTTTTTCCATAAATAGATGAAGAAAAACCCCAGGGAGGTGAATTACCTTTCCTGAGGTCACAGCACTGAAGAGAAGGGACCAGGAGTGGACACCACCTCTCCTGACTCCAGCTGCTCTGAGCTGGTGGGGCTTTTCCACACAATCCTGAGAGTTCCCTCTCCCTGGCTTCTGAGATTACTGTTCATTCAGGCTTCACTGCCTTTGCAATTGCTCCTTTCGCTGCCTGGCACGTCTCTCCCAACATCTCTCCATGACATGTACCAGTTTTCATGCTCCAGCCCAATATCAGTTCCTCCATAATTGTGAGTCTTTTTGTTCTCTGTCTCTACTGTAGTGTTTATTTATGATCCCACCAGATCATAAAGACAGTAGAATCTCTGTAAGTTGATCACCCAAGGGATTGTAACAAACTGATCAACATACAAAGGTGGTCAACAGAGGGAACCAGGCCTAATGTCCTGATCTGTACATGTGGTACATGTCCAGTCTATGAGAATTAGGTCAGCTTAAGGAGATGGTCAATGTAGGGAGGTGGTCAGCTATGGAAGTTCTACTGTATTTGTTTACCCATCTGTCCATCTTACTGTCTCATTTGCTAGACTGTGAACCCCTCAAGGCAGAGTTTTGCATCTGATTCAACCTTGTACCCCCACTCCCACCCCATTGGGTGCCACTGGGCATTTAGAAGCATCTGGGGAATTTGGGAGTGGGTGGAGAGCGTGTGGCTCTGGTGCTAAGATTCTGGTCCGGTGGCTCAAGGCCCCAAACACTGGCCACAGGCCTGACAGCTGTGGATGCTGCCGTTCCACCAGGTTCAAACTCATCGCTAAATAACTCTCCCCACTCCCCTCCCCAACCAGCCTTTATAATCTGCCACCCTCCTGTTTCCTTGTCTTTTCCCCTCATCCCAAGGTTTATCTGCAAATCTCAGCACTCCCAAAAGGCATGTTTTAAGAGCCAAGTGGAGCCTTCCATCTGGAATGAATTAAATCACTGACAGAGTAACGTCTCTGAGTCCACAGGGGCTGGAGGAAGGCTTTGGGAAGTGACCGAACCCTTCCTCTTTTAGAGGAACTAACTTAGAAGAAAAATAATATACTGGTAAGAGCTGTCGAAAGGGATAGACATGGGGAGATGGATGAATTGAGCAAGTCTCTTGCTAGGTAGGTTTTCAAGTCTCTGGGCCTCCTTTCTCATGCGGATTATAGGGGTAGTGATACATGCTTGGTGGTGGTGGAGATTAAATGGGATGACCCGCAAGGGAATGTCCAGAACAGCGCTGCCTCTGAGTAGGTGCACAGTCTATGTATGAGCCTTCTATTCTCACTTGTTCTTTTTTCATTTTTGTCTATTTTTGTCCTTATTTTTTATCCCGACTCTCTATGGGCATAGATTAACAGGCACATCATTCTTTTGTTACCACAAGAACCAGATTCCTACCTTGTTCCTACTATTTGTTTTTCCCCAGAGGCAACCACTCTCAACTCTTTTTTTTTTTTTTTTTTTTTTTTTTTAAAGTGCCAAAATCTATCACCCGGGATATATTGCAA
>CAUYQV010161506.1:0-22390 GCA_963574575.1 Galagoides demidoff | reverse complement strand
CTGTGGTCCCAGCTACTTGGGAGGCGGAGGCAGGAGACTCGCTTGAGCCCAGGAGTTGGAGGTTGCTATGAGCTGTGATGCCATGGCACTCTACCCAGGGGGATAGCTTGAGGCTCCGTCTCAAAAAAAAAAAAAAAAATTTCTGTGTTGGGGTTGAATGTGAAGAGGGCCTAAAATTCCTCACTTCCTGCAATCTCCTTTAGAATGCTTACCCAAAGAAGGCAGATAAGAGCAGACATTCTTCACTATTTCATGGACCAGTATCTCTTGTTCAAGCCTTTTGAGAGGAAGAGATTCCCTGGAATTGCCACCAAGGAATAACTGACTACAAAAAAGCATTCCAGAATCTAGGTAAGGTTTTTGTGTGTCGTGCAACTTGTCTCACAATTTTGGAGGTGCTGTTGTCCCCTGAGATGTTACTAAAGAGATGGGGTATGAAATATGATGGGGTGTTTATCTCCATCTAAGGCCTCTGGGCACCAGATCCCAGTAGAGACCCTGCCTCTTCCTACACTTCAGCTACCATAATCCCATTATCTATCTAGGGTCCTCAGCACTGAAGGACCCTTTTGTGGAAAAACTCTGGAATTCTAGAAAATCAATGTGGGATCTATTCATAGCCTGGTGCTATTGGCCTTAATTTGCCCATATGTGCAAAGTATAATAACATTATAGATAAAATCTGATTAACCCAAACAGACATAACACTGCCTGACAGATCAAGAAAAATAAAGTTAGAACCTCCTATGTCTCCTGATACTTTTTCTCTTCTGTCTGTCTTAGAGATATAGGTTCAGAACCAAACAGCTCAGTATTAAGGCTAGAGCAGAAGTAGATGCATAAATTGATCCAATGGCAGATCTCACTTAGCTGCTCAGTTGGAGAAAAGGAACCTAGGCTCTGCCCCAAACAGCTCTGGTCACAGGCATCCCTCCAATTGTTTCACAGCTGTAGGTCATTTATATTGGTCCTTCCTCCAACTCACATGATATTTGGTCCTTGGGATCCATGTGGGGCCTGTGTGAGCCCTTCTCAGATTTGGATGTCAAGAGCACCAAGAGTATTTGGCCTTATTTTCAGACCACATGAAAATTAAAATATTTAGAGGACATCTAGAAGCAATTAACATATCCTTAATGAGATTGTACTATCAGGGCAAAGACATACCACTGACACAAACTACAGAAATAAGATATCAGAAAGGCTGGCAAGGAACTTAAGATAATTCTAAAAAAAAAATCCATAAAAAAGGAAAAAAAAAAACTGTAACTGATAATATGCTTAGTAGTTGTCAAAATAAAAACCCTAAGACTACATCCCTCAGTCTTGCCCCTGATATGAGAAAGCTGGTACTGAATGATGTTTTTACTCATTTACATTGCTAAACATAGGCAGGATTTGTTTATTTATTTATTCTCTTAATACATTTCATGTTTTAGAATAGTTTTAGGGTTACAGAAAAACTGAGGAAAGTACAGGGAATTCCAATAACCCTTCACCCTCCCTCCTTCACAGTTCCCCTAATTATTGACATTATACATTAGCGTAGTACATTTGTCACAAATTGATGAGCCAATACTGATACATACTATTAATTAAAGTCCATGGTTTACATTAGGATTCACTGTGTTTTACATTCTATGAGTTTTGACAAATATATAAGATACACATGCACCATTATAGGACCCGCATTTTTCACTGCTCTAAAAATCATCTCTCTACCTGCCCATTCTTCCCTCCCACAAACCCCTGGCAGCCCTTGATCTTTTTACTGTCTCCATATTTGTTCCTTTTCCAGAAGGTCATATACCCACAATCATACAGTGTTCAGCTGTTTCATATTGGCTTTCTTTCACTTAATATGCATTTATGGGTCCTCTTTGTCTTTTTATGGCTCAATGTCTTATTTTTTTTTTATCATTTGTGTGAGGAGCATTTCCTGCAAACCTGTTATAATTGTTATTGTCAGGAAGTTTTTATTGTTTCTAAAAAGACAATAAATTTTATTTCTTGCTTCCAAGTCTGTGTATCTTTTATTTCCTTTTCTTGTCTTGCAACAGGTAGGACTTCTAGAATGATACTGAAAACCAGTGTCAAGAGCGAATGTCTTTGCTTTTTTCCTGAAAGCATCTTGTTTTTGAGACACTAAGTATGAGGTTAACTATAAGGTTTTGGTAACAGTCCTTTACCAAGTTGAGGAAATCACTCGCATTACTACTTTACTGACTTTTATTATGAATGGGTATTGGATTTTGTCAAAAGCTATACAAATGGGTTATTTTTCATCTTTGGCCTATTAATGTGATGAATTACACTGATTTTTAAAATACTGAACCAGCAGCCTTGCATACCTGCAATAAATCCCTTCAGTCATGGTATATAATTTTTTTTGTACATTGGTTTGCCAATATTTTCTTGAGGATTTTTTCATCTATGTTCTTTCTTGTAGTGTCTTTTGCCTGGTTTTAGTAGTAGGGTACTGCTGGCTTCATGTAATGAGTTAAAAGTATTAACCCTGCTTTTATTTTCTGAAAGACTGGAAGGAATTGGTGTCATTTCTGCCTTAAACGTTTGGTGGAATTCAAACCAGTGAACTCATCTGATCTGGATACTTTGTTTTAGGTTATTACTGATTCAGTTTCTTTAATGGATATATTCCTATTCAGATTTATCTTGTGTGAGTTTTGATAAAAGTGCATCTTTCAAGGAATCGGCCTATTTCAGCTGGGTTATCAAATTACATTTCTTTTTTTTTTTTGCAGTTTTTGGTCGAGGCTGGGTTTGAACCCACCACCTCCAGCAAATGGGGCTGGTGCCCTACTCCTTTCAGCCACAGGCGCCACCCAAATTACATTTCTTTCTAATCCCTTTAATCTCCATGGGGTCAACAGTGGTGGCCCCTCTTTTTTATTATCTGTTTGTGTTTTCTCTTTGCTCTTAATCTGGCTAGAGATTTATCAATTTTATTGACTTTTTTGAAGAACCAGATTTTGATTTTATTGATCTTCTCTTTTAAACTCCACTAATTTTTAATTATTTTTTCAGTTTACTTTGGATTTAATTTGCTTTTCTTTTTCTAGTTTCCTAAATTAGAAACTTAGATTATTTGTGTAATCAAAGATCATTAGATTGTGTAACCTTAGACATAGCATATGACCTTTATACTGTCAATCAAAACCCTACTCCAGTTTGATTCTGGCTATTTCAACCTCAACCCTCCTCCTCATATTGTCAAAAGTCTCTGAAAGCCCAAATCCCTGCCTAGAAACATTGGACCCTGACTGACACTTCAACAGCCCTAAGCAGCATGTAGTCTGTGTGTAGGGGCCTTTATCCTAGGCCTATTATAGATGGCAGCTGCTTAGAGAAGGCACTTCATGGCATGGACATACCATGGGTAAGAAGAAGAAGGGAATAATATGGAGGAGGGCCTAAATTTTCACATGTGCTTTTTATAAACATTTTTGATATTTTGATTTATAACTTTTAAATGGTTAGATATTATCTCTGTGGACTTTCTTTTATAATAAATTGTTATTCCAGAGCCTTAAAAACAATGGTGATGGGCCTGATGCTGTAACAACTACTAACCCAGGATATCTACTTCCTATTCACAATTACCTTAAGTTCCATTATACATATGAAATAAATACACAGTATACAAGGTCTGACAAGTATGCAAACTCACTCTAGAAAAAGTGCTACATATCTCAATGCTCTAGTGACCTTCAAAGTACTCCACATGGGAAGTTATGCACTGATGCAAGTGCCTAGTCCACCCTTCAAAGCAATTTTGGAACCCTTTTCCTGGAAAGGCTATCAGAGCTGTCATTGTTAATAACCTTAATGTCCCGAATGTCATCAAAATGTCTTCCTTTCAATATTTCCTTTATCTTTGGGTAAAGTAAAAAGTCATTAGTGGCTAGACCAGGTGAGTAGGGAGGGTGTTCCAATATAGTTCTTTCTTTACTGGCTATACACTCCCTCAAAGATAGTCCCATGTGACCTGATGCATTGTCATGATGCAAGAGCCATAAGTTGTTGGTGAAAAGTTCAGGTCATTTTTGTCTAACTTTTCACTAAGATTTTTCAGCACTTCCAAAGAGTAAATTTGGTTAACTTGTTTGTCCAATTGGTACAAATTCATAACAAATAATCCATCTGATATTAAAAAAAGTCAGTAGCTCAGAGCCTGTGGCTCAAGTGGCTAGGGCGCCAGCCACATACACCTAAGGTGGTGGGTTCAAATCCAGCCTGGGCCTGCCAAACAACAATGGCTGCAACCAAAAAAAATAGCCAGGTGTTGTGGTGGGCACCAGTAGTCCCAGATACTTGGGAGGTGAAGGCAGGAGATTCACTTTAGCCCAGGAGTTAGAGGTTGCTGTGAACTGTGATGCCACCGCACTCTACCCAGGGGGCAGCTTGAGGCTCTGTCTCAAAAAAAAAAAAAAAAAGTCAGCAACATCATTTTGACTCTTGATTTGAACTGACAGAATTTTTTTGATTGTTGAGGTTGGCTGAATTCCATTGTGTACTTTGATGCTTTGTTTTAGGGCTGTATTGGTACATCCATGTTTCATCATGTGATAAAATGGCCCAAGCCATTGTCTTGCCCCTCCAAAAGGTCTTGGCAAACTTCAGCTCTTCTTTGCTTTTGTTCCTTGGTGAGCTCCTTCAGGACCATTTTTGTACACACCTTTCTCATGCCCAGATTTTCATTTAAGATTTTCCTGTTTCTCTATGGATGTTCACTTGGTCTACTATGCTTCTCACAGTCAGCCAATTATTTGACACATAATTCAATGAATTTTTGCAATGTTTTCATCAGTTCTGTTTGTTACTGGTAACCTGATCTCTCTTCATCAGTGACATTTTCTCTCCAATCAGAAAAATGTCCCTTCCCTTCTTTTATTCAGGTGAGGGTACAACAACTAGGTTATAATGTTTGCATTTATTGGTAGAGTCCAGCTTGTACTTGTGTCTCGTACCCAAGAGGTGTGCCATATACCTTTACATTGTGCCCATTATGTCATTATGTGGAAGTACACTAATCCCCTCCTTCTCAGTGCTCTCCCCTCCTTCATTCCCCCTCTTCTAACTTGAATTAAATTGAACTTTTCTCTTATGTGGGCATGTATTAGATCATGTACTGGCTTCATATTAGTATTGAGTTCACTGGATATTTGTTTTTCCATTCTTGTGATACTTTACTAAGAAGAATGTGTTTTTAACTCCATCCAGGTTAATACAAAAGCTTAGAAAAATGTTAATCCATTGTACATTGCTGTTTTCTTCATGGTATTATCCCTATAAACTTGGATTAACATGAACCTGATTTTACTTCCACTCTTGCCATGTTTAACAAGAAATTTGATGTTTGTTGCTCTAATTCAAGCTCCAACATTCTTGTAATGGCACACAAAAACATGCCACTCAGCAAGATACTGCCAGAGGTGGACATGAACACAGCGGCAAGACACTGATATACCAAATTTATGAAACCTTACCTGGCTGTTTGTATAGCAGTGCCAATGGAAGCACATGGTGGCAAGTTCACAAACTTAATTGTCAGACCAAGTATCTAAAATACCATTACTATACACATAGGTCCTATGCACTTTGGGGACAATTAATGTATGTGTTTAAGTTATTGACAATTACTCAATTTATCTATGCTGTTAAAAAGCTTCATATGAAAGTGGTTGCTGGGGTTAAGGCTGCAAAAAGGTATGATTATTAATACAACTGAACTTCCTAAAATGAAATCCTGCTTCCTTTGTGAATATTGATGCAATACATGTCCTAGATTCCTTTTTAGTTCTGTAACCTAATTTTGTTGATGGTTACACAAATTTAAAAGTGGTAAAATTTGATATAATTAAATACACACACAGGATGCATATAAAAACTGGTGAAATCTAAATATCTGTATCTTAGCAGCATGGTATCATCAAAATTTCCTGTACTTGAGCATATATTATGAACATATGTTATCATTAGAGGGTTCTTGGTGAAGGGCACATGGGAATTCTCTGTACTCTTGTTATAACTTCTTGTAAGTCTATGTTTTTTAATTTATTAAATATTAATAAAAACTAAAAACTTTTCTTGAAAGTTTTTAAAGTTTTACATTCCATAATATAAATCTATAAATTACCATTTTCTATGTTTCCTAAAGACTCCTAGGGCATCAAACCCAAAACATAACTTGTAATATATTATTTCTAAGCAAAATTATCAGCTTATATCTCCCAAATTGACCAATTTCTCCTCAGTGTAAACTTTGACATAATCCTGTTCATGTTTTTGCTAAAAGCTTTCACAGATTCACAGAATCTGTAAGGCTTTATATCAGTATTAACTACCTGACATCAGTGGAATATCACTTCTTAGCAAAGGCTGTCATAAAGTTCTTGTAGTTTATGAATTTATCCCCTATCATTATTTTGGAATAAAATAAACTCACTTTGTGGATGTAGGTTACTGAACATCTGGGATGGCAACTGAACTTCTTCCATAGTGTAAATACCCTTAAAGTGTCAGGGAGGCTGACTTGTGGTTGAACATATCTAATATTCATTTCATTCAAAAGATTTTTCTCCTGTGTGTGTTCTCTGATGTACAATGAGGTTTGATTTTTGAGAGAAGTTTTTTCCACATGTATTACATTCATAAGGCTTCTCCCCTGTGTGTGATCTCTGATGTTTAGCAAGGTCTGATTTACGGTAAAAAATTTTCCCACATTCATTACATTGACAAGATTTCTCTCCTGTGTGAGTCCTGTGATGAACTGTGAGGGATGATTTGTGACTGAAGGATTTCCCACATTCATTACATTCATATGGTTTCTCCCCTGTGTGTTTTCTCTGATGTAAAATAAGTCCTGACTTCACACAGAAAGATTTTCCACAGTCACTACATTTATACGGCTTTTCTTCTGTATGGGTTCTCTGATGTACAATTAGAGCTGACTTATGGCAGAATGCTTTACCACATTCATTACATCCATAGGGTTTCTCCCCTATGTGAATTCTCTGATGTTGAGTGAGTTGTGACTTCTGGCAGAAAGTTTTCCCACATTCATTGCATTCATAGGGTTTCTCCCCTGTATGTGTTCTATTATGTTTGGTTAGGTATGATTTATTGTAAAATATTTTCCCACATTCATGACATTCATAGGGTTTCTCCCCTGTGTGTGTTCTATAATGTTGAGAGAGGGTTGATTTATGGCTGAAGAATTTCCCACATTCAGGACATGCAAAAGGTTTCTCCCCTGTGTGAGTTCGCTGATGTACTGTTAGGTCTGACTTCAAGCAGAATGTTTTCCTACATTCATAACATTCATAAGGTTTAAACCCTGTATGAATTATCTGATGCCTGGTGAGCACTGATTTGTGGTAAAAAGTTTTCCCACATGCATTACATTTATAGGGCTTATCCCCTATATGAGTTCTCTGATGCTGTGTAAGATGTGACTTTTGACAAAAGGATTTTCCACACTCAGAACACTCAAAAGGCTTCTCACCTGTGTGAGTTCTCTGATGTATTATAAGGTGTGAATTCATACAGAAGGATTTACCACATTCAAAACATTCATAGGGTTTTAACCCTGTGTGTGTTCTCTGATGTTTAGTAAGGTCTGACTTCTGGTAAAAAGTCTTCCCACATGCATTACAGTGATAAGGTTTCTCCCCCGTATGTGTTCTCTGGTGTAAAGTGAGGGCTGATTTATGGCTAAAGGCTCTCCCACATTCATTGCAGTCATAAGGTTTCTCCCCTGTGTGTGATCTCTGATGTTTAGTGAGGTTTGACTTCTCCCAGAATGTTTTTCCACATGCATTACATTGAAAGCGTTTCTCTCCTGTGTGCACCCTCTGATGACGAGTGAGATGTGACTTCTCCCAGAAAGCTTTCCCACATTCGTTACATTCAAAATGTTTCTCTCCCTTATTAGCTTTCTGAAATTGTGATAGATATAATTTCCTCCTGAAATTATTCCCACTTTCATTATTTTCATAGTGTTCCCCATGAAGTTCCAAAAAAGTAGACTTCATATGTAAGGATTTCTCAGAATCACTAAATTCATAGTAATTTTCCTTTGAGGGAGGTATCTGATGAAACAAGAGAGATGAGTCATCATAGAAAGTTCTCCTGTATTCATTATATTCACAGCCACTCTCCTTTATATTCTCTTTCTTGTGTGTATTGAACATTGACTTTTCAAGGAAGGTCTCCTGACATGTATTATATTCAAAATTTTTCCCCAAAGTTTGCATCTTCTCATGCTGCACTGGGTACTCATGATGACTGAAAGCTTTTCTATTGTTAAAAGATTCACTTTTCTCTTTACTATGAGTTTTTTCATGCTTAATACTGAGTAGCAATTTCCCACAGGCATTACATTCATTAGGCTTTTTTCTTGAATAGTTGTTCTTATTGACAGCCAATGCTGGTATGTTGTTCAAACTCATCCCAAAAGAGTTACACTGACAGAATACTGTTCTGGAAGGAAAAGAATCTGTGTCCAAGTTAAATTGTTTTCCTATTACATTACCTTGTACCTTATTCAGCATTTTGTTATTCATGAATACAACTTCCCACAAATGTGTAGTTTTGTTTTCTTGGTTCCTTTCTTTCAGGTGATCAGCTTTCCAAATGTCTAGAAATAAGAAAAATTAATCTTACCACTTAAATACTAACATGTTTCTTATGAAATCAGACCTCTACACAAATGCCCCATGTCACAGCTGACTCTGCTTTTGTCCAATTTCTAGGGATGAAAAAATTGCAAATGCATTATTTTTTCTTATTTTATGGGTTTGAGTAAAATAAAAGAAAACCAATGACCAGAAACAAAATTCCTGCATAATGGGAAAAGGAAGAGGAATTTAGGTATTAGAACACATACACTTGGATTCCAACATATGAAGGATAACAGGAACTGCTTAAATATGAATTTCTCCACACATCCCCCCCACAGGGAAAAAAAAATCTATGAGGAATAACACAAGGAAAATAAATAACATTACCTATAACAATTCATGACTTTAGCATTACTAGGAGACAGAGAACTACTACTAACTTCATATTGCCACTAAGAAAATAAATATTAGAACATAAAACAAACAAACAAGCAAACAAAAAAAACCCTTGAGCTGACATCTATATAGAGACTCAGCTGGAGACTGTGGCAATCACATGGAATAGAAAAGTCAGAGCTCAGAGGAGATGAAACACAAGAGTTATTCCAAGACAGAGAAAGTTCTACCTCTGATGGAGAAAATATTGAAACATCATCTGAGTTCAGTTAGATCAAAACAATGGTTACTGGAAAATCCAAACAAAGGAACTTAGAGTATTTGGGAAAAAGGGGTCAAAAGGCTGATTAAACTCAGGAATGAAAACAGGATGTAAATTACAAGGAATTTTAAGGATTAAATTTGTAGAACTCCCCAAATTTATATGTTGAAGCTCTATCTCAAAATACAGGGTCTTTAAGGAGGTAATTAAGATTAAGCGGGGTTGGCTTGGCGCCTGTGGCTCAAGCGGCTAAGGCACCAGCCACATACACCTAAGGTGGCGGGTTTGAATCCAGCCTGGGCCCGCCAAAACAACAATGATGGCTGCAACCAAAAAAAAAAAAATAGCCAGGCGTTGTGGCGGGCGCCTGTGGTCCCAGCTACTTGGGAGGCTGAGGCAGGAGACTCGCTTGAGCCCAAGAGTTGGAGGTTGCTGTGAGCTGAGATGCCACAGCACTCTACCTAGGGGGACAGCTTGAGGCCCTGCCTAAAAAAAAAAAAAAAGATTAAGTGGGGTTATATGGGTAAATCTTTAATCAGATATGACTGGTGTCTTTATGTTAATAGGAAGAAACTCTAGAGTGCATGTATGTTCTCTCTCCCAACCCTAAACCACAGCAAAGGTACAGAGAAAAGGACATGTGAGGACACAAGAAGGAATAATCTCCAAGTCAAAAAGAGAGACTTCACCAGAAACCCAATCCTGCTGGCACCTTGACCTTGGACTTCTAGTGTCTAGAATTGTGAGAAAATAAATTTGTCATATAAGTCACCTAGTCTGGGGTATTTTATTATAGCAGCTTGAGCAGACTAATACAGAGCTCAAGGGTAAAATAGACTTGAGAGAAATTTTAATAAACAGCATTGAAAAGGGGCATGAAAAGAGGAAGAATAGCAACAGCCAAAAAAGGCTATAGAAACCAGTGAAGTGGCTCACACCTGTACTCCTAGTACTCTGAGAGGCTGAAAAGGGAGGATCCCTTGAGCTCAAGGACTTCAAGACCAGCCTGTGTAAGAGCAAGACCCTATCTCTACAAAAATATGAAAATTAGCTAGGCAACATAGTGGGTTCCTGTAGCCTCAGGCTGAGGTAAGAGTATCACCTGAGCCCAGGAGTTTGAGGTTGCTGTGAGCTAAGCTGATGCCAGGGCACTCTAGCCTGGGTAACAGAGTGAGACTCTGTCTCATCCCCACCCCCCAAACAAAAAAGACTAAAGGAAGAAGAAAACTGGACCAGAAAGTTCTAGAAAAAGAAAATCTGCAACTTATCCTATATTATATACAAATTATTACAGCCTCTAGAGAGCAAAAAAGAAAATAATGGAAAAATAAAAAATTAAAACTATAACCCAAGAACCGTGCCTCATGCCTGTAATCCCAGCACTTTGGGAGACTGAGACAGGAAGATCACTAGAGGCCAGGAGTTCGCAACAAGCCTGGGCAACATACTGAGACCTATCTCTATTTTTAAAAAAGAAAAAAATGAACTGATCAAGGTGGCCTACACCTGCAGTCCCAGCTACTCTAGAGGCTGAGGTGGAGGATCACTTGTGTCTACAGTGAGCTATGATCACATTGTAGTATTTTAGTGTGAGTGAAAGAATAAGATCCTGTATCTTTTACAAAAAAAAAAAAGCCAGGCACAGTGGCTCCTGTCCATAATCATAATACTCTGAAAGGCTAGGGCAGGTGGACTGCTTGAGCCCAGGAGTTCAAGACCAGCCTGAGCAAGAGTGAGACCTATCTCTAATAAAAAAAAAAAAATTGAAAAACTAGCTGGTGTTATGGCAGGCACCTGTAGTCCCAGCTGCTTGGTAGGCTGAGGCAGGAGATTCACTTGGGCCCAGGAGTTTGAGGTTGCTGTGAGCTATCATGACGCCAGGGCACTCTACCCAGTGTGACAGAGTGAGATTCTGTCTCAAGAAAAAAATAAAAAGAAGAAAATCTGTGCTGCCCCCCCATAATCTAAGATAACTATCCAAAAATAAAAGACCTGATCCTGAACCACATATTCAAATGAACCACCATGAACCTAAAAAAAAGTAACCTGGAACAGTCCTAAGAATACCTTGATAAAACTAGAAGAACTTAAAGTTGAAGAAAAAGTTCCCTGGACAAAAAAGACCAACTCTCAACAATTTTTACTGTAACTTTATAATGACTCTTTATTATCTCTACAATTCAGCTTTCATTTTTCAGTTTTAGTATTTTGGCTCTTTTGTACTTTCACATAAAGTTTAGAATTAGCCAGTCAATTACTACAAGAAAACCTGCTAATTACTTCATGGATTAGATTGATTCTTTTGTATCTATAGGTTATTCTTTTTGTTTTGTTTTGTTTTTTGGAGACAGAGTCCCACTTTGTAGCCCTTGCATCATAGCTCACTGCAACCTCCAACTCAGGCTCAAGCGATCCTCTTGCCTCAGTTTTTATTTTTTTATTTTTGAGACGGAGCCTCAAGCTATCCCCCTGGGTAGAGTGCCATGGCATCACAGCTCATAGCAACCTCCAACTCCTGGGCTCAAGCGAGTCTCCTGTCTCCGCCTCCCAAGTAGCTGGGACCACAAGTGCCCGCCACAACGCCTGGCCATTTTTTGGTTGCAGCCATCATTGTTGTTTGGCGGGCCCGGGCTGGGGATTCGAACCCGCCACCTTAGGTGTACGTGGCTGGTGCCTTAGCCAATTGAGCCACAGGCGCCGAGCCAGTTTTTATATTTTTAGTAGCGACGGGGTCACATTTTTGCTCAGGCTGGTCTTGAACTCATGAGCTCAGGCAATCCACCTGCCTTGGCCTCCCAGAGTGCTGGGATTACAGGCGTAAGCCACTGCACCCAGCATCTATAGGTTATTTTAAGGATAAAAACATGTTAACAATACTGAGCTTTCTGACAGATAAACAGGGAGCTCTGTTTACTTAACCATTTGCTAGTATATAGAAAATTGGATTTTGTATATTTTACTCTGGCAACCTAGCTATATTCACTTAATGGTTTTAGTCTTTTCTTTTCATAAACTCTAATTGGATTTTCTACATATATAATCATGTCTTTTGTTAATAAAGATAGTTCTACTTCTTTTCTACTTTGTTCTCCTTCTATTTCTTTTCATTCCTGATTATACTAGTTGACTATATTACACTATGAAGCATGAATGAACATCCTTGTCATGTTCCTTGTCAGTAGAAAAGAAACCATTCAGTTCTTTATAATTACATACAATGTCAGGTACAGGTTTCTTATAAGTGTCCTTAGAGAAGGCACTTTTAAAATTGTTTCAGATTGATGAGGATACATTGATTAGGTTACACTGTTTTCATTTCTAAGGTAAAGTTCAAGCTGTACTTGAGCCCTTCACCCAGAGGGCATGCTGAACATCCTCACATTGTGTACATTAGGTGAGATCCCACCAATCACTCCTTCTTCTATCTCTCTCCTCCTTCTCACTAGATTATACTTATGTTTTTCTTTCATGAGGGCTTGTAGTTGTTTATTATTGGTTTCTTATTAGTAGTAAGTACATTGGATATTTTCTCCCCATTCATGTGATACTCTACTAAGAAGAATGTATTACAACCCCATCCAGGTAAACACAAAAGATAAAAAAGTCTCCATCTTTTCTTATGACTAGTTTTCCATGATATACATATGCCACAGTTTGTTAATCCATTCATGGGTTGATGGGCACTTGGGTTGCTCCCTATCTTCACAATTATGAAATGAGCTGCAATAAATATTCAAGTGGAAATGTCCTTGTGGTAAAGTGACTTTGTTTCTTCTGGGTACCTAGTGATGGGACCACAGGATCAAAAGAAAGGTCAACTTTTAGTTCTTTGAGAATTCTCCATATTTCTTCCCATAGAAGTTGTATTAGTTTGCAATCCCACCAGTAGTGCAAAAGTCTTCCCCTATCTCTCCCTCCATGCCAGCATCAGCAGATTCAGAAGTTTGTGATGTACACTAATCTCACTGGAGTTAGGCGATATCTCAGGGTGGTTTTGATTTGCATTTCTCTGAAGATTAAGGATGATCAACATTTTTTCATGTGTTTGTTGTCCATTCATCTGCCATCTTCAGAGAAGTTTCTATTCAACTCTCTTGCCCACTTATAAATGAGGTTGTTTGTTCTTTTTTTTGATTAATTCAAGTTCTCTCTAGATTCTAGTTATCAGCCCTTTGTCAGATTTATAGTGTGCAAATATCTTCTCCTATTTTGTCTGTGTACTTTGGTTGCAGTACCCTTTGCTGTGCAGAAGCTTTTCAGCTTGATCATGTCCTATTTATTTTTGGTGTTACTGCAATTGCCAAGGGGATCTTCTTCATAAAATTTTTTCCCAGGCCAAATTTGTCTAGTGTTTTCTCCACAATGTTTTCTAGAATTGTTATAGTTTCAAATGTCTTAAATTTAAATCTTTTATCCAACTTGAGTCAATTTTTGTCAGAGGTGAGAGGTGCAGGTCCAATTTCAATCTTCTTCCTGTGGCTAACCAGTTCTCTGAGCACCATTTATTAAATAGGGATTCTTTTCTCCAATATATGCTTTTGTTTGGTTTATCAAAGATCAGATAGTGATATGTAGGTGGTTTAATCTCTAGGTTCTCTATTCTATTCCATAGATCTGTATCTCTGTTTTTGTACCTGTACAATGCTTTTTTTGATCACTATAGACTTGTATCGTGTTTCCCTAAAAATAAGATCTACCCAAAAAATAAGCCGTAGCAGGATTTCTATGCATTTGTTAAATATAAGCCCTACCCCGATAATAAGATCTAGTGATAGGCGTGCAGATATGCTGCATAGCCACGCCATGCATTTTGGCACGGAGAAGAAGACATCCCCTGAAAATAAGCCCTAGTGTGTCTTCTTGAGAAAAAAATAAATATAAGACAGTGTCATATTTGGGGGGAAACATGGTAGTATAACCAAAAGTCTGGTGATGTGATGCCTCCACATTTGTTTTTAATTTAAAAAAATTTTATTGGATAGCTGTATTTTTTATGGTTCCATGTGAGATGAAGAATTACTTTTTCAAGATCTTCAACATATGATGGTGGTGCTTTGATGGGGACTGCATTAAATCTGCAGATCACTTTGGGGAGTATGGACATTTTAACAATGTTGATTCTTCCCAGCCATGAGCATGGTATATTCTTCCATTTGTTAATGTCTTCTGTTATTTCTTTTCTCAGGGTTTCATAGTTCTCTTTATAGAGATCCTTCATATTCATTGTTCAATATATTTCCCAAGTATTTCATTTTCTTTGAGTATTATATCTTTAATTTGATTCTCAGTTTAAATATTATTGGCATACATGAAGACTACGGATTTGTGGACATTGATTTAGTATCCTGAAATGTCACCATATTTCTTAGTCACTTCTAAGAGCTTTGTAGTTGAGTCCCAGGGGTTTTCCAGGTGTAATATGCCATCTGCGAAGAGAGAGAGTTTGCCCTCCTCTGTCCCCATTTGAATGCTCATGATCTTCTCTTGCCTGACTGTAATGGCAAACACTTCCAGCACTATGTTGAATAGGAGTCGCAATAGTAGATATTCTTGTCTGGTTCCAGTTTTAAATGGAATACTTTCAATTTTACTCCATTCAATAAGATATTGACTGTGGGTTTGTTGTAGATGGCCTCTATCAGTTTAAGAAATGTCTCACATACACCTATTAAGTGTTCTTATCAGAAAAGGATGCTGATTTTGTCAAATGCCTTCTCTGCATCAATTAAGAGAACAATATTGTCTTTTTTATTTATGCAGTAAACTACATTTGTAGCTTTATTTATGTTGAACCAACATTGCATCCCTCAGATAAAACTCACTTGATCTTGATGTATAATTTTTTGAATGTGTAGCTGTATCCTGTTTGCTAGGATCTTACTATTTTTGCATCAATGTTCATTAATGGTATAGCTTCCCCTTTTTGTTGAGTCCTTTCCTGGTTTTGGAATCAGGGCAGTATTTGCTTCATAGAATTTGTAGGGGAGGATTCCTTCCTCGTCTATGTTTTGGAATAAGTTTTGCAATATAGGTACTAGTTCCTTTTTGAAGGTTAGGTAGAATTCTGGTGTGAAACCATCTGGTTCAGGGCTTTTCTTTTTAGGAAAATTTTGTATTGTTGATGTAACTTCAGTGCTTGATATAGGTCTATTAAATTTTTCTAATTCTTTCTGGTTGAGTTTAGGAAGGTGGTATGTTTCTAGGTATTGATCCATTTCCTCTACATTCTCAAATTTCTGGGCATAGAGTTTTTTGTAATAATCATTGAGGATCTTTTGTATGTCTGTGGTATTTATTATTTCCCTTTTTTTCATTTCTGATTGAGGTTATTGGAGATCTTTTCTGTTTCTGGTTAGTTTGGCCAAGAGTTTATTGATTTTATTAATCTTTTCAAAGAAGAAACTTTTAATTTTTCTGATCTTTGGAATAATTCTTGTGTTATCATTTCACTTAATTCTGCTCTGATTTTGGTTATTTCTTTTCTTCTGCTAGGTTTCAGGTTGGATTGTTCTTCTTTTTCCAGTTGCTTGAGATAGTCTATTAGGTTGCTGATTTGCTTTCTGTTTTCTCAATGAAGGCATCTAATGCTATAAATCTGTCACTTAACACAGCCTTTGCAGTAACCCACAGGTTTTGATAGCTTGTGGCTTCATTATCATTTTCTTCAAGAAATTGAATGATTTCCGTTTTAATGTCTTCTTTAAACTAGCTGTCATTCAGCATAAGGTTCTTTAGTTCCCAAGACTTTATGTGGGTATAAAGATTTCTGTTGGTGTTGAGTTCAACTTTTATTCTGTGATGTCCAAAATGATACCAGGAATAATTTCTATTCTTTTAAATTTGTTGAGGTTAGATTTATGCCTTGAGATATGATTAGTGTTGGAGGATGATCTGTGAGCTTATGAGAAGAATGTGTACTCAGTTTTATTAGGATGAAATATTCTATATATGTCTGTAAAGTCCACTTGTTCTAGGGTTGTGTTTAAATCCATTATTTCTTTGTTTAGTTTCTGCTTGAAGGATATGTCCAGTACTGTCAGAGGGGTGTTGAAATCTCCAACTATTATGGAGCTAGAAGATATCATATTGTTCAGATCATTTAGGGTTTGTTTTATGTATCTAAGAGTACTTAGGTTGGGTGCATAAATGTTAATGATTGAAATGTCTTCATCCTGTATGCTGTAAGACAAGTATGTAGTGTCCATCCTTATCTTTCCTTATTTTTGTTGGTTTAAATCCAATTGTATCTATAAATACGACTGCAACCCCTGCTTTTTTTCTGATTTCCATTTGCCTAGAATATTGTTTTCTAGCCCTTCATCCTGAGTGTTGTTTTATCCTTAGAGGTTAGGTGTGTTGCTTGGAGACAGCAGATATTGGGTTTGAGCTTTTGTATCCAGTCAACCAGCCTGTGCCTCTTTGGTGGGGAATTCAAGCCATTCACATTTATTGAGAGAACTGATAGGTATGGTGGAGTTTTGGGTTATCCTGTTTTGCAGAGTTCTATTGTTTAGTCTTATCCCTTGCACCACTGTGGAAGCTAGGCTTTATTCTTTAATTTCTGGGTGAATTTACTTTGGTGATGAATCATCATGCTGGTCAATATGAAGAATAGGTGTGAGTACTTCCTGTAGAGTTGGTCTAGTTGTGGCAAATTTCCTCAACATTTCCATGTCAGTAAAATATTTGATTTTCCCATCACAAGTGAAATTCATTTTAGCAGGTTACAAAATCCTAGGCTGAAATTTGTTTTGTTTAAGAAGGTTAAAGGCTGATGACCACCCTCTTCTGGCCTGAAAAGTTTCAGCTGAAAGGCCTCAGGTTATCCTGGTATTTTTCCCTTTGTACATAAGACTTTTCTTATCCCTGGCTGCTTGCAGGATTTTCTCTTTCATACTGACTTTGGCAAAGTTAATCACAATGTGTCTATGAGATGCTTGGTTTGGATTGAGTGAGGCTGGGTTCTGAAACTACTCTGAATTTCTGTGTCTTGCATAATACTTGGGAAATCTCGACCATGATGCGTTGATATAGAGCTTCAGTGCTTTTTGGGCCATTCTCTTCTCTTTCATGAATCCCTGTAATTCAGATGTTCAATCTTTTGGAGTAATCCCATGACTCTCAGGGAATATTCTGTTTTTATTCTCTTATTTTTCTGCCTCTTTGAATGATTGGGTTAATTTAAAAGTCTTGTGTTCAATTTCTAAAATTCTTTCTTCTCTATGTTCTCCTCTGTCACTGAGGCTCTCTACTATGTTTTGAAATTCTCTGCCTCTTTCAATTTCTTAAGCTTTGCTACATCTTTCCTAATTACATCCATATTCTGAATTCTATTCTGACATTTCAACAATATCTCTATGGTTAGTATTTTCTGCTCTATCTCCCTTGTAATCTCTTCAGGGAATTTATCTGCTTGGATTATAATTCTTGCCGTATGCATTTTCATTTCAAACACTATAGTTTTCATTTTTAAGCATTTTATTTCCATATTTTCTGTTATATAGTGCTGAATTTTGATCTTCCATGTCTTGAAAGTTTTAGAACATATGGAACCCAGTTATATTACTGTTTCAATGAACTTGCTGGCTCATTCTACCATCTATGGCAATTCTGAGTTCTAATTTACTGATTAATCTCTTTGAGAAGGCCCAGGTTTTCTTGTATGTCTGATAATATTTCAACAGATGAAAGATATTGTGAATTTGACTTTGTTGGATGTTGAATACTTTTGGATTCTTCTAAGTATTTATGTACTTTGTTCTAGAATGCTCTTAAGTCACTTGGAAACAATTTGATACTTTTAGGTCTTGCTTTTATAAATTTTTAGGTAATTCTGGGGCACATAAACTCCTATACTGAGACAAGACTTTTCTAAACACTCAACCCAATACTCCGTGAATTGAGTTTTTGCACTCTGGTAGCAATAGTCCTTTTCAGTCTCTTTGTGATTGCTGTAGACTATTCCTTCTAATTCTTTCAGAAAGTTCTTTTATTAATTTCCTCACACACAAGCTGAATAGTACTTCAGCGAGTAGGAGGTGGCCCCTTTACAGATCTCCAGACTTCTGTCTTTGTGTGTGTATCTCCTGTAGGTCACAAGTAATTCCTAACCCTCATTATTCTATGTTCTAGGAAAGTGTGTCTGAGAGGTCTTGAGCTGGCTTTGTCAACCAACCCTACCTGGAAGGTCCATCCCAGCCATGCAGGACTGAAAATACTGGGGTACTAAAAACCTTGGTAAAGAGACCTCATTGAGAAGAGATTCCAAAGGAAACCCAGAAAAGCAGAGACAATTATTCCCTGCCCAAATTGCCCAAATCCCCAATTGTAAAGCATAGTGTCACTCTGAGAAAAACAGGACACTGTTCCAAACCCCCAGATCCAGAATAATGATACAGAGCTTTTACCCAAGAGCATAGGCAAGCCATAATAATAAAGAGCTCTAAAGCTCTCCTCTAGAAAATTCACTTTGTTCAGATAAGAGTGCAGGTTAAGATCAAGGTCAACCTTGAAAACAATGGAATTTCAATGATAACCCCTTAAAAAGAGGGTGGCAGCTCCATGAAAACAAGCTAAACCACAAACCAACTAAAAGTTTACCAAAGAGAACAAGGCAAAGTAAAAGCTAAGAAGGACATCTAGGACACTTAGATTTGTTCCTTTCTACCAGAAACATTCATAAAAGTACACATACACCACACATAGGCTTTTTCCAATAATGATTTTTAAACATAAGTTTTTAAACTAGATGACTCCTATAGTAATGTCATGAAAAGCAACTTGAAAAACTGACCTCAAAGACTACTCTCTGAAGGGGGCCCACAAGTAACTGGACCAAATAGTGAGCAGCATATGGTCCAGGGCATTGTTAAAATCAACAGAGAAAGCAAAAAGTCAGCAACTTATTCATAGCAGAGTGTGACAGCAACAGAGGCAGACAAGCTAATATAAGCAATCAAGAAAGAAGAAACTCAAAAAGGGATACTCAAAGTAATTATTACTTTGTATAATTTGTTTCAGATTTAGATATTTTCCCCCTAATTTTGGAAAATTTGCATTACACTTAGTAACTGAACATTCTAAATCTGGAAATCCAAATCTGAAATTTTCCTTTAAGCATCATTATGTTGGACTCGACGTATTTTGGATTTTAGAGCCTGATGTTCATATTTGGGGTGATCAACCTGTATGACAATGTAAGTAACAATCCTATATGTTATTGGAGTTAAGGTAGTATAAATATGAAGTAGATTTTGATAAGGTACAACTTACATAAATTCTAGAGCAACCATCAGGTGAATAATTTTTTAGAGTTAAATAGTCATTAAAGGAATTAGATTGTTCTACTAAAATATACACACGTCATTAAAAAGGCAAAAGTAAAAAGTATAGAAAATGAAAAAAACATTAAACAAAGAAAATAAAAAGATAGCAGATGTAAATCCAACTACAGATGTTTCTTAACTTATCCATCACACATCCATTGTAAGTTAAAAATACCTAGCTCAAAATGCATTTAATACCCCAATAAACCAATTTAAAGTTGAAAACTTCTAAGTCAAACCATCATCCAGATGCTTTTCCATTTACAATGAGGCTACATTCTAATAAATGCATCATAAAATCATAAATTAAGCCATCACAAGTCCAGATGTTTTTCAACTTACAATGAAGTTACATCCCAATAAATTCATTGTGAAGCTGAAAAATCATTAAGCTAACCACTGTAAGTCAGGGACTGTCTGTATATTGATTATAACAAAAATGGAAATGGATTTATAAGTCCAATCAAAAGGCAGCCATTCTCAGGCTGTACAAAATGTGAAAATCCAAACACATGTTGTATACAAGAGATATACTTCAGGTTCAAAGATACAAATGCACTGAAAATTAAGAAAACAGAAAAAAATACACCAGGCATATGTCATTCATAAGGCTGGAGTATCTATCTCAACATCACACGAAATACACTTTAATGCAAAAACTGTTATTAAAGAGGGACATTTTATAATGATAAAAGGGTCAGTCAATAAAAAGAGAGAACAATTCTAAACACATATGTCACTAACAACAGAACTTCAACGTACAAGATGCAAAAACTGACAGAATTAAAAGAAAAAATACACAAGAAGACAATAATTGAGACTTTAATACTCCATTTTCAGTAATGGATAAAACAACTGGGCAAAATATAAACAAGGAAGTAGAAGATATGAATGACACCATAAAGCAACCGGACATAAAAGTTATAGACAGAATGTTCCACTTTAAAACAGCAGAATGACATTCTTTCCAAGCATACATGAAAATATTCCCTTCCCCAGAATAGACTTAAAGGGATTTTCTGACAACAATAGAAATAAGTCACAAATCAATAACACAAAGGAATTTTGAAAATTCACAAACAGGCACAAATTAAATAGCATATTCCTAAATTTGAAAAAAAGGATCAAAGAAGCAATGACAGCTTGGCGCCAGTGGCTCAAGTGGCTAAGGCGCCAGCCATGTACACCTAAGGTGGCGAGTTCAAATCCAGCCGAGGCCCACCAAAAACAACAATAACAGCTGCAACCAAAAAAAAAAAAAATAGCTGGGCACTGTGGCAGGCACCTGTGGTCTCAGCTACTTAGGAGGCTGAGGCAGGAGACTCGCTTGAGCCCAGCAGTTGGAGGTTGCTGTGAGCTGTGATGCCACCGCACTCTACCCAGGGGGATAGCTTGAGGCTCTGTCTCAAAAAAAAAAGAAGCAATGACAAGGGAAATTACAAAAATACTTTGAGAGAAGTAAAAATGAAGGCATAACATACCAAAACTTATGGAACACAGGTAAAGCAATGTTTAGAATGAAATTTGTAGCGGTAAATAACCATGTTAAAAAAGATCTCAAATCAATAAACTAACCTTAGAGCATTAGACAAGAAAAGCACTATGAACCCAAAGCAAGCAGAAAAAAGGAAATAAGAAAGATTAGAGTAAAAATTAATGAAAGCAAGGACAAAAAAATTATAGCTAATTTTTAGAAAAGATCTACAAAACTTCTAGCTAACTTGATATTGAAAAAAATGATTCAAATTACTAAAATTGGCTTGGCGCCTATAGCACAGTAGTTACAGCACCAGCCACATACACCAAGGGTGGTAGGTTCAAACCTGGGCAGGCCAGCTAAAATAACAATGACAACTGCAACAAAAAAATAGCTAGGCTTTGTGGCAGGTGCCTATAGTCCCAGCTACTTGGAAGGCTGAGGCAAGAGAATCGCTTGAGCCTGAGAGTTTGAAGTTGCTGTGAGCTGTGATGCCACAACACTACCAAGGGTGACACAGTCTCAAAAAAAAAAAAAAAAACCCCAAAACCAAATTACTAAAATTGAGAATAAAAGACATCACTCTCCCTTTTAAGAACTGACAAGAATTATAAGGGACTGCTATGAACAATGTATGCTAACAAATTATATAATGTGAATGAAATGAAAAAAATCCCTAGAATAACAAAAATCAATGAAACCAACTCAAGGAAAAACAAAAGTCTGAAAACATAGCAAGTAAAAACATTAAATTAGTAATTTTAAGAATTCACATAAAAAAGAGAAAGCCAGCCAGGTGCAGTGACTCAAGCCTATCATCCTAGAGCGCTGGGAGGCTGAGGTAAACTGTTTGAGCTCAAGAGTTCAAGACCAGCCTGAGCAATAGTGAGATTCTGTCTCTACTAAAA
Organism: Galagoides demidoff; assembly: GCA_963574575.1. Classification (NCBI taxonomy): domain Eukaryota; kingdom Metazoa; phylum Chordata; class Mammalia; order Primates; family Galagidae; genus Galagoides; species Galagoides demidoff. The sequence goes on along the minus strand of CAUYQV010161506.1, from coordinate 380 downwards.
ATAGAAAACCTAGCTGGGCATCGTGGTGGCACTGTTGTCCTAGCTACCTGGGAAGCTGAGGCAAGAGGATCGTTTGAGGTTGCTGTGAGCTATGACGATGCTATGGCACTCTACCCAGGGTGAGGGAGTGAGACTGTCTTCAAAAAAAACCCCCTCAAAACAAAAAACCCCAGTCAAGTTGGCTTCACCAGTGAATTTCCCCAAACATTTAAAAAGTAACATCAATTACTAAAAAACTGCAAAAACAACAAAGAAGGAAGGAAAGGAAAAGGAAAAAGGAAGGGAAGGGAAGGGAACTGGGAATTGCATTATCTTGTTTCCGTTAAGTTGAACGCTAATTCATGTTGCTGATTAGTTATTGTTCTCCTTTATTTTTTTTT
>CAUYQV010161505.1:0-12073 GCA_963574575.1 Galagoides demidoff | reverse complement strand
TTATAATGTTAAACTTTAATAATAACAAATAATTGTTGAGAACTGATTATCAAGAACTGCTTATCAAAGTTCACATTGTTGATCAGTTGTTAGAATTCAACCACCATTGTTTGGACTTAATGAACAATGGCATTTTTTGGCATTGCCAACCGAGAAAACATTTTGTAACTGTCTCTCAGACGATACACATGGTACATGCTAGTGCTAGTTAAACAAGTGATGTCAACAAATCAGCTATTCAGATAATTTAGGTAAGTAATTTATTTATTATTTATTTCATGAATTTAGCAGACAGTACTCATATTATTTATATTTTATAGTGGTGGCAAAAAGTCTAGCTCTGGCCTTGAAAGTGACACTTACGACTTACGAGGTATCATTATTAAAAAAATATATTGAAAAGGAAGAGGTTAAATCTTGGGCATTAGCAAAAATCACAATAGAGAACAAATGGTTAGAAATATTTCATCATTTTGAAACAAACCATGTTCCATACAATAATGCACTAAAAATTGTGGGATACACGCTGTCCTCACCAGGAACTAATGCTGCGACTGAATGAGTTTTTGGTAAATAAAGTGTGGACATCAGAAAAATCACAATTAAGTGTTGAGACTTTGAAAGCCATTTTATGTGTGAAATATAATTTAACAAATTCTTGTGAAAAATCTCATGACCTTTTAAATAACAATAGCAATCTACTAAAAAAAAATTCACTCAAATGAGAAATATGCCAAAGAATAAAATAATACCATACATAATTTTTTAAAATGTATTATATTTGTAAAGTGTACTTATGTTGAAATTTAAAAAATATATATTACAATACTATTTTTTCATTCTATGAAAATTTTTGTTGCTCCATATAGACCAAATTTTTAATTAAGAACCCCCCCCTCCCTGGTCAATGGTGTCCTGCTTTACCAATGCTAAAATCTGGTCACCTTAGTATAGAAGGGACAGTCATGTCAGAGCCAGATGTTGTCCAAGAGGGTGTGAGGGCCGAGGTGCCTCAAGTGCCACTGTGGATCTGCAGTGAATCACCCCCTCTACCTTCCCTGCTCATGACCAACACTGCATTTTCAGTGTGGGTCCAGCTGGAGTTAGATGCAGCTTGTGGACACAGGACTAAGTGAGGCGATGGGTGTGAGTGTCAAAGCCGTGCAGCATCAGGGCCTGCGCCCAGGGGCCAGCTGTCACTGAGCACGGCACCTGTTCTATACCATCACCAGGCATTCATTTTCCTTCCCTCCAACCAGGTCCCTCTTGTCCTCAACGTGTCTGGCACCACATTCAGCAGGAGACCCAGAGATTGGACGTGCTGTCAACAGGGTTGAACAATTATGCTCACCTAGAACAGGTAGGTCTGAGATGGTTGAGTGTCACCATGAACAGAAATATGCAAGAACAGTCAAGGCCTTAAAGGAGAGGAAGCGGCAACATTGGGATTCAGGAGCTTATGACACCACAATGGCTGCCAACTTCTCAAAACCTGGAAAGTGGGTTTCAAGGAGCAACATAAGAATAGCCAGACCAGGGTATGAGTCTCAGGCCTTAGGGGCAGACAGCACAAGAAAGAACAAGAAAGGGGCCAGAGAGACCAAGAAGCAGCTACACAAGGCCCCCACCCAGGAGGAAGGATGGCTTCAGAGGCAGGAACAGGGCAGGCAGGAGCCCACAGGGATCCAGGGACAAGCTGCCAGAGAAGGAACCATGCAGTCTGTCAGGAGTCTCCCTAGAGCGGGAGAAACAGAACCAGATCACCGAGGAATAGCAAGAAAGTTGGTGGTCAAGGGTCAAATTGTGTCCCCCCAAAATTCATAGCTACTAACCCCAGTACCTCAGAACATTACTGGGAAATTGGGTGATTACAGATGTCACGATAGCCCCTTAGTGTCTGCCAGGGATTGGTTCCAGGACCCTCAGCTGTACCACATCTGCACGTGCTCACACCCCGCAGCCAGCCCTGCATGACCTGAACGGGCAGAAATCAGTTTCACATCCCAAGTACCCCCTCATCTGCATGTGCTTAAAAAAAAATCCACATGTAAGTGGACAGGCACATCCCTGCCCTGTGCTGTCCAAGGGGCCAACTGTAGTTAAGATGATGTCATTCGGTAGAGCTGACGTCCTCATACAAAGGGGACATCTGGATCCAGACACTGAAGGAAAAGCACTATGCGAGGGAATGGCAGAAACTAGGACAGTGTTTACAAGCCAAGGACTGCCTGTGATGGCCAACAAACTGAAGCAGCTGGAGAGAGGCCCAGAGCAGAGGCCCTGAGCCCTTGCAGCCTCAGAAAGAGCCAGCTCAGCCGCCACCTTGGTCTCAGACTCAACTCCAGAGCTGGGAGAGAATAACTTCATTCTTAAAGACATTGCCCACCTTGCACAAGGAGCCAGCTACCCTTCTGAGGGTGGAAGTGACGGCTGTTGTCTGCCCCCTCGTAAGAGACGGCCCTTGGCTGGCTGTGCCTCATGATGGTCAGGGCTGTAATGTGAACTATCCAACAGACCCACTATGCCAGGCCACGGTGGGCCCAGGGCCTCTGAAGGGGCAGAGGGTGGCCCCAGTCACTCCCAGGTCGTGCTTCTGGAGGTGGCTCCAGAGCAGAGCATGCAGGAAGCCCTTGCTGCTCCCCAGGAAAGTGCTCCAGAGGTCAGGGTTTCCGAATTTTGGAAGCTGGGCATTTGCCAAGTGTGGCCACCAAATGTGAAACAAAACTGCTGGACGCCAGGTAGAGGCAGCAACAGAGGAGGAGCCAGGAGCTGCAGGGGCACAGGCAGCTCAGGCGGGTTCCAACCCATGTGAGCCTGGGGCCCTTCTGGATGTGGAAAGGAGCAGGGGACGGGAGCCTGGGCCCTCCGCTGCACCCCACTCTGCAGACATGCGCAGTCCCCGCCTTGCCGGGGCAGCCCTCTCTCTGCTTTCTGCTGAGGTCCTCAGGGACGGGCAGCTAATAGGTACCGTGTTAATTATTACTCAGCATGATTAAATGTATCAGAGTTCACAGATCCACTCACACACTGTGAGTGTTCCTGCCACACACCGCTTTGGCAGCTGGTGCTCCCTCCCCCAGCGAATGCTCGAGTCTTTGCTGCAGTCTCCCCACCAGGACACATGCCCAGACCTCCAGCTCCATAGAGGGAGAAATCCCCATGTACAGGGTGACACTCAGGCCCCACAGGGACACCCAAGCATGAGGATTCTAGACACCTCTGAGGAGCACATCCCCTTTCATCATGGTCTCCAGTGATTATGGCCACTCTGCACACAGTGCTGTCCCCTGGCTACCTCCCTGTCAAACACAAGTGCTGCCCATTTCTGGCACTGGTTCTCCTCCTCCACCACTGTGTGGAAACTGTGTGTGTGCCATGACTCCCAAAACAGAGGCAGGTGCCCTGGGGGAGTGAAAGCTGGGGAAAGGGCTGCCCACAGTGCCAGCCTCCCCATCCCATCCCTGGCAGCCGTGGTGAGCTAACCAACCCCTCCCCAGCCAGAGTGGGTGTTCATGAAAATCACTTGCCATTGGCTCGGTGCCTGTAGTTGAGTAAGGCGCCAGCCACATGCACTGAGGCTGGCAGGTTCAAGCCCGGCCCAGGCCTGCTAAATAATGACAAACTATAATGAAAAAATAACTGGGTATTGTGGCGGGAGCCTGTATCCCAGCTACTCAGGAGGCTGAGGCAAGAGAATCGCTTAAGCCCAAGAGTTTGAGGTCACTGTGAGCTATTACGCCACAAAACACTACCAAAGATAACTTACTGAGGCTCTGTCTCAAAAAAAAAAAAAAAAAGGAAAGAAAGAAAAGAAAAAGAAAGTCACTTGCCATGGTCCGGTATGGAGTGAGGGCAACAAGACACACTGGCAGCCTCCGTGGGATGCCCTTCTCTCCACTGGCAGTGCCACTGCACACTGGCTTAGAAAGTTGGCTGTCATTGTTTGTTCTTGACCTTGTCTCCTGTTGGGGGTGCTATGTGCAGAACTGTGTCTCTGAAATTTATATGTTGAAGTCCTCACTCCCAGGCCCTCAGAATGTGGCTATGTGTAGAAATAGGGCAGTTTAGAGGGGTAATTAAGTTAAGACAAGGTGAGTGTATGGTCCTGATCCAATCTGCCTGATGTCCCCAGGAAAGGAGATGAGGGCACAGGAAGCGGGATGGCCAGGTGAGGACACAGTCAGAGGTACTTCCAAGGCCCTGCTGTGCTGTGAGTGGCAGGTCCTTGGCAGCACAGGAAGTGTCCCCCCAGAGCAGGGGGCTTCTCAAGGCCTTTTTGTCAGCACACTCCAAAAGCTGTTGGCATTTTTTCTTAAGACGTACAGCACAGACACAAACACACAGTCACAGTAAAACCTCCTGCTCTGTGTCCCCCTGCAGATGCTGTGGGTCACACTGGCTCTCACCCAGGCTTCCTGGCCAGGAGCCTCACCATTACCTGGAGACACAACAGGGCACCCAGTGACCAAGCAGCCCCAGGCCTCTGGTCAGAGACAGTTCCATGCTGTTCTCAGGTTCTGGAACTCATCATGGATTAGGCCGAAGCTCTGCCCAGCTGCTACCCCTGCCACCAGCCCCAGACATCCTCCATCCATCAGCTGCCCTCAGGGTCTCAGCTCAGCCACCAACACCACTCCCACAGTCTCCATGATGTTCACCTTACTGCCCAGGCCAGTGCAACCTGCTGCCCAGCACACTGGGCATCTGCCTAAGGCTTACACTCGGCCACACCTGGCTCTCTGAAGAAGAATCCTAAACACACTCCTTGGCTCCAGGCCACTCATCAACAAGACGATTGGCCAGACCAACAGGGACAGCCTACTCTTTACCCATCTTGCAGTCAGGGAAGCAGGAAACTCCCTGGGAGAGGCGTTAGTCATCGGCAAACAGGACCTTGCTGTCCTGCCAGTCCCTAGGAAGCTCCCTTCCTGCCTCCTGCCAATCGTATCTCAAACAGGTCCAGGGTGGAAACATTAGACTCTGCAGGATCTCTTTCCTGGGCAGTCACACACCCTGAGGGCTGTTTGAGCTCCTCCAGGATACCCTGCAGGGAAGGCATATCCTGTCCCACCTATGTGATGCTCCTTACACAGCAGGAGGGAACCCGTTCTGGCCAAACTCAGCTGGTCTAATTACTAGCTCTGTCCAGTCCAGCTGTGTGAACTTGGGCACGGTATTTACATGGATGGAGCCTGGTTTCCCTTCTAGAAAATGGGGATCGAAGTTCCCACTTTACTGGGTTATCATGAGAACCTGGAACTCCAGATCCTAAGGGCCCTCCCGTGTCTCGCCAGTGCTCAGGTCTCTCTGAGAATTGTATATGAAATCCTACGTCTGCGTCGGCATGTCTGCTGACCGCACACTAGCCAGCAAAAGGCACAGGCGTGGACAGGGCTTCCCCTGGGACCAGGTCACAGCACCAAGGATGCGTTCTCAGAGCATATGAAAACAGTCATCAGGCAATTATTAAAAATGGGATCTGGGAGATGTTTTCAATTAGTTGGTAAACTATTCACACAATGCAAAGTGAAAAGCAGAATGCAGACTGTAAAAGTGTGTCCACATTGTGATTTTTTAAAAGCATTTTTTTAAAACACTGGAAGGAAATACAGCAAATCTTAATATAGTAACTACGTGGGATGGTATTGGGAATTTTCCTTCATTAAAAGAAAAAAAAGTTCTCAATTTTCGACCATGAAACTGTGTTATTTTTAAAATCAGGAAAATAATACTTCAAAACTTAATGATGTAAAAGACTAGATCCATACCAAAAAAAGCTGAACAAGGAAAATAAAATTTTAGTACACATCTATGAGCTTAGGACCTTTGAAACTGCATGTCAGGGACAGACAGGGAACAGGCTGAGAGAAGGAAAAAGAGAAAAAAGGAGGGGAAGAGAAAAAGGGCAGTCAGAGAGTTCCTCGGCTTAGACATGAGCAGGTGGAACAGACTATCCTGGGCCATTACAAAAGCTGCACTAGCTAAGATTGTGGTTGGAAAGTTTTAAGATTCAGAGATCATTCAACTCCTAGAACCCCCACAGAAGGACTGACAAATAAGAACATTTTAAATAAGAAGTTAGCATGCCATGATTAACCAATGCCCCGCTAGTATGTTGGAAACTTCCCAAAGGAGAAGTTAGTATAAGGAAAGTGTGGAGTTAGCTTGGCTAAGACCCTCGGTGAAAGAAATGCATAAGCATTAGAGTAGGCTGAGCAAAGCTGGGAACTGGGGAATAACTAAACACAAAGGTTAAGTTTGGGAGGTTTGAGACCTGCCTCCTCTCAGGAGCTCTGGTCTGCTTATAAACTTCAGTGTGTTCTGTTTGCTCTGGAAATTAAACTTCTCTGTTAAATCATCACTGCTGCCTGACTTTCTCTTGGCTGTGCTGCTGCTTCACAGTTTCCTCTTTTTGTGCTAAGTCAAAGTGCTCCAGGTTTGGGGGACCACTTGCTAGTGGCACCCAGAGAAAGCCGGAGCTGGGGCTGGGGTCGTCATAGCCCCGACACTGCACCTGTGCCCTCACCTTCAACCTCGTTTTGATGTGGTTGTTGGTCACGCAATGACCTAAATCTCATGTATCAGTCAGTCAAAATAAGACATTAGAAAACACAAAAACTAAAAATGAAAAAGGTCTGAAAAATCCCTGAACGTTTTTCACCATGGCTTCTGTCCTACCTACAACTGGATAAGTAGAATCTTGCCAAGTGAAACTGAAGGTTTTAGATTTGAAGGTTTGATTAGGTTCATAAAGCTGAAGGTACTTTCAAGAAAATAAGCAAGCCATAAAAGAAATTAAACAACAGCCTGCTCAGACAAGGTCTGTTCTCCTAGGCCCACCGACCACAAAGCAGCCTCCTGTAGGTCAGGAGCTCAGGCAGAGATAAATACGGCCACGTCCGCCCAAAGCGCATGTGCTGAATCCCAAACCCTGCGGCACTGGACTCAGGATGTGGGGCCTCAGAGGTGATTAGGGCATGGATGATGCTCAGGGTGGGATTTGTGCCCAATTAAGGGGAGACCAGGACTCTCTCTGCTCTCCACCTGTGAGGATGAGGACACAGCAGGAAGACAAACCAGATCCCGAATACACTGGTTAGATCATGGGCCTCCAGCCACCAGGAGTGTGAGAAACAAATGTTCACTGCTGAACCGGCCAGTCTGTAGGGCCTTCACAGCAGCCTGTGTTGACTGAGGCAAACGACACAGCCAGACGGAGCTAACTCAGAGCAGGCAGTGCAGTGACCATCACGAGGTGTGAGTGACCATGGGACAGGCCCCCAAGGCCCAATAAAGGAAGCAGAGTCCTGCAGAGAGTTCCTGAGGACAGGCCAGCTGGGAGTCACCAGGAGGGAGCCAGGAGGAGTGGTCGGCATCCTGTCTTTCCCACACCACCTGCTAAGGCTCCACTTGGCTGGAGCAGACCAGACCAGAGATGCAGGACTCTCTGGACGGCCTCAGCCAAGAGCAGAATGGGGACAGCAGACCCGGCACACTGGGCTGCACCCTCCCTAGGCTGCCCCACCACATGGGCTTCTGGATACAAATGTGAATATCAGGTTAGACTGTCCCCACCACGGCCCCACCAGCGCTTTCACCACCTTCTCACATAGGTCTCTGATAAACGGCTGTCTCTTCCTCATCTTCCTCATTCTATTCATGGATGTTCCTTTCCTTGTAATACTAGGAATTGTTGTTGTTTCAAATTCTAGTAACATACCTGCATTTTAAAATGATGAAAAGCCATCACTTCAGAGGTAATGAGAAAAAATATTGAGGTTTTGCTCATAATTTATTTCTTCTAGCTTTGGAAGCAAAACTGGGCCCTCCTAAGTACTGAGTAAAACACCACGTAGCCTCCTCCTCCATCCAGAGCTGTGGAGCAGCTCTCTTGCCAACAGTGGCCAAACACTACCATGCGTGTCTTCAGAATCAGCACCCTTTTGTAGCTGCTCCCCTGCCATAAATTGCTTTCTTTTTTCTGGAAAATGTAGAGGTGCTTTCCACGCTTCACAAAGCCCACAGCCAGGGCTAAGTCACATCCTACTTTGAAACTGTTTTCAAGACCGTTCTCTCACTCACCCCCTCACTGACCAGCAAGGTTACAAACATCTGTTTGCAGTGGTCACCCTCCTAGCACCTCAGCCATGCAGGCCATGTAGCCTTCGTCCTCTGGAAATCCAGTGATGGATGGCCCCACAGGTGGACCTAATGGCTGCACAGATTTGTGTTACTGTGTGGGAGAACAATTGCAAATTTCTTGTCACTTCCGTAAATTGCATGTGTTTTAATTAACGTATGCAGCATCTCTCACATGGGCTACACCACTCCATGGAAACCTGCAGGACATGAGTCTCTCTGCTCCCCAGAGGAGGACAAGCCAGTACCCTGACTAAGGGATGGGTGACGCCAGTCCTCCACTGTCCTGCATTGTTTTCCATGCTGTGTGCAAGACACACTTGTGTCCACTGCCTTAACCAAGAGGAGAATGGAGGCCCAGCAGAGGGCAGGGCCTATGCAGCTCTGAGCACCTGCTGGGTGCAGGGTGCTGCCTCCATGATTCTCCCCATCGTCTTACAATCCAAACAGGCCGTGAACTTGGTGTGTCACCCCATCTTACAGACATGGGAGCTAAGACAGGCAACTGCTCAACTCCCAGTGGGGACCTGGGACCTTGGGCAGACTCCAGACCTACTCTGTGACCCCCCTGAAGTGAAGCCATGCTTAACCCCATGGAGTTCAGTGTTTCTACCACCCTTCACTCCTCAATGCTTTTGAGGGAATTAAAACCTCAGACTCAGAATTGTGTGAGGAAAAGCAATGCTCTCAGATGTCAGCTATGGTGGCTGTGGGGCTCCAGACAGATCACTTCACCCCTCTGAGCCTCAGTTTCCTTATCTGTTAAAAAGAGGATTCCTATCTGACAGGGTTTTGTAGACAGTGTCCTTGGTACAGAGCCGGCCATGAGACTGCACACTGCCCCCACATCTCAGGTCCTGGGCTGGGCCGTGGCAGAACCGTGTGCTGCCTGGTGGCCTTGGTGCAGTGGCCGTATACAATGTCCCTCCTGGGGGGATGGTGTTGGTGTGGGCAGGAGTAGAGCCACCTCCAAAGGATCCTTTAGGGTAGTGCACTTTCCCTCCCATGGCCAGCCCAGGTCCCACTACACACACACAGTCCACATCCTTGGGCTCCAGAGCTGAGCCACACAAAGCTGCCAGGACCAGGAGCCGAGCAGCATAAGCTCTGGGGGTGTTGCTTGTAGCCTGTTCCTCTGGTCCAGAGCAAGGGGCCAACAGTGCTTCGTTAAAGGCTGTGGGCAGTGATTTCTGAGTAGGAGACCCTGTATTGCACCATGTAGAAGCAGAAGGTGAAGCCTCGTGGACAGCAGGGCTGGGGCTGTAGAAAGAAGAGCTTGAGGAAACTGGCCCAGACTGGGGTATCTGGCCAGCCAGATGCCGAGCCTGCAGCTTCCCAGGCAGTGGCTCTTGGTCCCTTTCTATGGGGATGACACTGGCCCTTTGCTGATGCTGGACTGTTTGGTACCAACCATTCTTAAGTTCAGGGTCAGCAGAGAGTGTCCCAGAGAAGACCAGGTAGATAGACAGGGCCTCTGCCACGGACCCCAGGACCAAGCCACCATCCTTGTTCCAAGGCCTTATTCCAGGTCTACAGAGGGGAGCTGCTTGCCTGTGTTTCTCTGTAGAAATACAACACTTATTTTTTTTAAAGGCAGATGCCCCAAGGAGATTTAAAAAGCAAGTAGCCAATTGTGGGGTAAACCTGTGTTAACTAAATGCCCACAACCAATACTTGTGTCTCAAGGCGCTTAAAATAGGAATATGACAAATGGCAAATCAATATCTTAATGTATTTGAATATAAATTTTAAAAGATTCTGAGGCTTATTTGAATTCATAGTCATATTTTTAGATGAAATTTGAAGAAATAGTTCAGGGGAAATGATGACAATTTACTTGTTCATTACCAGTGTGGATCTTTGCAGTCTTGGTGGAAAATTATAGCTGACATCTGAGAGCATTGCTTTTCCTGACACAATTCTGAATCTGAGGTTTTAATTCCCTCAAAAGCATTGAGGAGTGAAGGGTGGTAGAAATGCCGAACTCCATGGAGTTAAGCGTGGCTTCACTTCAGGGGGGTCACAGAGTAGGTCTGGAGTCTGCCCAAGGTCCCAGGTCCCCACTGGGAGTTGGGCAGTCGCCTGTCTTAGCTCCCATGTCTGTAAGATGGGGTGACACACCAAGTTCACGGCCTGTTTGGATTGTAAGACGATGGGGAGAATCATGGAGGCAGCACCCCGCACCCAGCAGGTGCTCACAGCTGCATAGGCCCTGCCCTCTGCCGGGCCTCCACCCCCGAGGTCTCTTGCACGTTTAAAATCCCACTGGATTTTCCTTCAATTTGGAATCATGAACAGTTCTGAGGCCTCCACACGCCTGTGATGTCACAGCCTCAGTTTTGGCTTTCTCTGTTGGGCTACTGAGGTCAACATGCTCTGACACCTGGCAATAATATGTACCATTTATCAAGTATTTACTAAGGTCCAAGCATGTGCTTTCCATAAATCACTTTATTTACTCCTCACAAAACCCTGTCAGATAGGAATCCTCTTTTTAACAGATAAGGAAACTGAGGCTCAGAGGGGTGAAGTGATCTGTCTGGAGCCCCACAGCCACCATCAGCAATGCTGGGACTCAAATTCAGATCTGATCCTGAGGCCAATGATCTTTCACTCACCACAAAATATCCCAGCAAACACCACTGAGTGTGCTTGATGACCGGGTACTTCACCATCGGTTCACTGTCTCTTTGAAAACACAGGGGAAGTTTTATTATAAATTTCAAGTGATATTCACATCCCCTGGCTCCTGTTTAGCTTCAACTGGGTTTGGGTTCTAGATGGGCATTTAGTCCCTTGGTGTGACCTGCATAGAACTCTACAAACATAACTTGTTTGCTAAGATTAAAGCCACAGTGCCAGCAAAGCAAACTCCATTCCACTGGAACCAGCATGGCTCTGTAGCAGGTCCTGCCATCCAGGGGTCGGCTGGCTCCATCCCGTGATACAGACGCCACCCCATCCTAGAGTGAGGTGTGCAGCTCACACAGAATGTCTGCTGGGTGGAAAACAGGCCGCCACTCCCAGCAGGAGACACTCGGCTCCACAACCATCCAGCTGCCACTTCACAAACTCTTTGCAAAATCTGGCTATGATTCTACCAAGGTATGGATATTAATTAATTTGTATAAGGTTTAGCTAAGACAATGGAAGAAAGTTAAAATGCTTGCTAAAGTCTCATATTTGAGCAGCCATTGAGCAGGGAGGGGCAGCTGTGGAAAAGCCCCACACCCCTAATGGACAGCTCAGGCTGGCTGCCTATATGTAAATAAGTTTATGAAAACAAGCAACACTTTATCACCAGATTCATTCACAAATGACCAATCAGTATGATAATTATCAATAGTTTTATATATTTATTATGTAAGATCCCTAAAGGAAGAATAGGAGACAAAAAAATGTCTATCTAGCTTGAGTTACAGCCTTTAAAGTAAGACAACTGGATGTGTTTTCTAGGCTTTTCATTCATTCAAATAAACCAGCTCCTTTTCTTTTATTTGATTTCTTATTCTTATCTGAGAACATAGAAAACCTATGCAAATAATAGCTCAGGCCCTGGTCTTCACGTCCTGTTACTAGTGGGTGGGAACCAGCACAGCTCTGCCAGCTCGGCCGTGGCCATTTTTTTTTTTTTTTTTTGAGACAGAGCCTCAAGCTGTCCCCCTGGGTAGAGTGCTGTGGCTTCACAGCTCACAGCAACCTCCAACTCCTGGGCTCAAGAGAGTCTCCTGCCTCAGCCTCCCAAGTAGCTGGGACCACAGGCGCCCGCCACAACACCCGGCCATTTTTTGGTTGCAGCCATCATTGTTGTTTGGCGGGTCCGGGCTGGATTCAAACCCGCCACCTTAGGTGTATGTGGCTGGCGCCTTAGCCGATTTAGCCACAGGCACCGAGCTGGCCGTGGCCATTTTTAAGTTGAGCTGAAGAGGCCAGA
>CAUYQV010161503.1:0-22056 GCA_963574575.1 Galagoides demidoff | reverse complement strand
CAATGATGGCTGCAACCAAAAAATGGCCAGGCGTTGTGGCGGGTGCCTGTGGTCCCAGCTACTTGGGAAGCTGAGGCAGGAGACTCGCTTGTGCCCAGGTGTTGGTGGTTGCTGTGAGCTGTAATGCCACAGCACTATACCCAGGGGGACAGCTTTAGGCTCTTTCTCAAAAAAAAAAAAAAAAAAAGAAAGAAAAAGAAACTTCTCATTAGACCTCAAGTGTAGGAAATAGAAACTACAACCTCAAACCTCCCCCCCAAGGAAGAGGGGCAGGTTTACAACATAATAATAATAACAGTGCAAATTATTATTGTTGTTGTTGTTAGAGACAGAGTCTTACTTTATCGCCCTAAATAGAGTGCCGTGGCATCACAGTGCTCACAGCAACCTCCAACTCCTGGGCGTAGACGATTCTTTTGCCTCAACCTCCCGAGTAGCTGGGATGACAGGCCCTCGCCACAACACCCACCTATTTTTTTTTTTTTTTGGTTGTTGCAGTTTGGCCGGAGCCAGTTTGAACCCACCACCCTTGGCCTATGGGGCTGGCACCCTACTCACTGAGCCACAGGTTCCCGCCCATTTATTATTATCATTATTATTTTTGAGACAGTCTCAAGCTGTCACCCTGGGTAGAGTGCCATGGTGTCATCATAGCTCACAGCATCCTCCAACTCTTGGGCGCAAGTCTTAGTTTTCCTTTATTTTTAGTAGAGACAGAGGTCTTTCTCTAGCCCAGGCTGGTCTCAAACCCCATGAGCTCAAGCAATCCACCTACCTTGGCCTCCCAGAGTGCTAGGATTACAGGCACAAGCCACGATGCCTGGCTTTTTTTTTTTTTTTTTTTAGACAGAGTCTCACTCTGTCACCCTTGGTATAGGACAGTGGCATCATAGCTCTCAGCAACCTCAAACTCTTGGGCTCAAGAGATCCCCTTGCCTCAGCCTCCCAAGTAGCTACAGGCACTAGTCACAACACCTGGCTAGTTTTCCAATTTTTAGTAGAGACGGGGTCTCACTTTTGCTTATTCAGGCTGGTCTTCAGCTCCTTAACTCAAGCAATCTACTTGCCTCAGCCTCCCAAAGTGCTAGGATTACAGGTGTGAGGCACTGTACCTGATATGTAAACCCATACTGAAATAAAAAGACAGAAGCCCTTCCCAACACAGAGAGTAGATGGGGACACAATGGTAGACAAAAGATGCCTACAAGAATTATGGAAAGGAGGTAGGTCAGCGGTCATTAACTTAGCAGAGAGTAGAAAGCCGAAGCTGACGTCTGGAATCAGGGGATTCTGCTTCAGAACTGGAGGAAAGCTAAGAAATTATATTCAGCACATACTCAGAAGGCAGAAGTGCAGTGTGGGGTTCAAAAGGTGTAGACAATCCCAGATGTCACGGCCTATGCAAGAGTAGGACTGGATTATCAGCCACAGACTCAGGTGCAGAGGCCCAGTTAGGTGGGATAGGGCACAGACCTAAACAAGAGACTTTCTAAAAGTCAATATTGTGGGCCAGGCACAGTGGCTCACACCTATAATCCTACCACTTCAGGAGACTGAGGCTATGGATTGCCTGAGCTCAGGAATTTGAGACCAGCCTGAGCAAGAGTAAGACCCCTTCTCCACGAAAAATAGGAAGCTAACCAGGAGTTGTGGCAGGCACTTATAGTCCCAGCTACTTGGAGGCTGAGGCAAGAGGATCACCTGAATCCAGGAGTTTGGGGTTGCTGGTGCCATAACCACTGTGCTAGGGGAGCTGAGCCTTTTTTTTTTTTGAGACAGAGTCTCATTATGTCACCCTCGGTAGAGTGCTGTGGCATCACAGCAACCTCCAACTCTTGGGCTTAAGCGATTCTCTTGCCTCAGCCTCCCAGGTAGCTGGACTACAGGTACCTGCCACAACACTCGGCCATCTTTTGGTTGTAGTTGTCATTGTTTTTTGGCAGGCTCAGGCTGGACTTGAACCTGCCAGTTTTGATATATGTGGCTGGCGCCTTAGTCACTTGAGCTATAGGTGCCGAGCCCTGTTTCACTTCTTATGAGAATTTTCAGCTTGTTTAATCAAGTCTTTAACATAGAGAAAAATATTCCCTGCAAGTAGTCTATTTGGAGGGTTTATGTCAAATATTTGAAAACAGGTTAAAAACTTTTTGATTTCGAGGTTTCCCCCCAAGAAAGTATGCTAAAAACTTGGGTCATCAGAATTCATTAATGGCAAAGAAAAATTGTTTACTATTTTAAAGGTATTTGGGAACAAAATAAAAATACAACAATATTTATAGATTAATATAGATGTCCCACACATTGGGGGGTAAAAATTATTTCGGAATGAAACTTTGATCAAGTAAGTATATATTAAACTTCACTGCCAATTTTTTGAAAAAGACAAAAAAAAAAAAAAACAATGAATACAACATAACAAAATAAAGGAGGGGCCATGTACCTTGGGGCAGGTGTGGTGTTACTAACCCCGGGGCTACTGCACTGGGGGCAGGTTGGGCAGCCTGGAGAACATGGGTCAGGCCCATGAGTCCCAAGGGCCTTCAGAATCTCAGTTCCTCTGTTTTGCAAAATTTCACCATTTGGGGGAAAAAAAACTCAGGTCAAGTAGTTAGTTAAGGGAAAGGATTATACAGGGGTCATTGAAATTTGTTCAATGAGGGGACCATCATAAACTCGAAATAAATAAGCGAATAACTAGAGAAATCAAAAAGAATACTGAGATAATCAGGCTAAAGACGAACTCTAGCATACACCTTGAGAAAGATAAAAGAATACAGTGAAACGAGGGTAGTAAAAGAAGATGAAAGAAGGTGTAACATCCATAAACGGTAACAGCTTTTAAAAAACAATATTCAGAAAAAAGAAAATGCTCATGGATATTAAAGAAAATAAATCAGCTCACAGAAATAAAATTTTCAAAAGAAATATTTAAGTTAAGACTAGTTCCCCTGGGCGACACCTGTGGCTCAGTGGGTAGGTTGCTGTCCTCATATACTGAGGGTGACAGGTTCAAAACTGGCCCCGGACAAACAGCAACAAAAAATAGCTGGGCATTGTGGTGGGTGCCTGTAGTCCCAGCTACTCCAGAGGCTGAGACAAGAGAATCGCCTAAGCCCAAGAGCTGGAGGTTGCTATGAGCTGTGACACTACAGCACTCTACAGAGGGTGATAAAGTGAGACTCCGTCTCTAAAAAAAAAAAAAAAAAAAAAGCTCTGGAAGTTCTCTGGAAGATCCTCTCCCAAGGGGGAGACTAGTTCCCAGAAAGTAAAAACAAAAAGATAAAGAGACTATTTTTAAAACTTAAATGATTAGTCATAGGGCCATTTTATGACTATTAACAGTTCCAGAAAGCTAGAACAGGGGGAAAAAAGTGAAGAGAAAGAAATTACCAGAAATAATACAATTTATCAGACATATGAGATAGGACTAAAGAACATGACTTTCCAGATTAAAAATGATCACCAAGTGTCCAATATGATAAATAAAAACAAAACTACATCAGAGAACAGTATGAAGTTTCAGATGGTCACTAGAGATAAAGAGAAAATTATAAAAACTTCCAGACAGGAAAAAGCTAGCTTTCAGACAAAGGGTTTAAAAACTGTAATTGCCTCAGACCTCTGTGTAGTATTCCCAGAAGCTACAAGACCAGAGACATGTCTTCCAGCAGTTTTCAGTTACACATTCTGTACTTGGTCAAAGCACTATTTCAGCAGGAAGATGTACTGCATTTTGAAGCAAGAGTCCTATGTGCCCATATATACAGTAAGGGCAAGTCCTTTCAGACGTGACTCAGACCCCAGAGGAAAGGGCACTGTTGGTGGCCATCCTCCTCTTCATTATACTGTGGGCCACATTTCCCCTTCTCCCCCCCCCATGCCCCTGATGCCACACCCAGAGATGGGTAACTGCGAGTTTCGGGGGACTCTGAACCCCTCCTTGATACTGGAATTTTGCTCTTCAATAGGTTCTTGGTCTCAGTGATTCAAAGAATGAATCTGCAGACCACAGATCAGTGGTAAGACAGGATTTATTTACAGAAAAGAAGCGCCATACAGAAGCGCCAGAGCTCCTGGCAGAGAGAGAAAACTGGAGTCAGGAGAGAAAAGTGCTCTCTCTCCCCCTCTGTCTGTTGGAGCTTTGTCTAGGGGTCTATATAGTCACTCTAGGGGTCTACATAGTCACATGGAGCCCTCGGTAGTTACATTTAGTGGGGCCAGGTAGTTACATTTAGAGTGTCTGGGACATGTTTGGGTCATGTCTGGGACAATGTGTCTGGGGCATGTCTGGCCCTTGGTAGTTACATTTAGCATGTCTGGGACATCTGTCTGGGACATGTCTGGGTCATGTCTGGGTCACAAAAGAATGGCTACAATCCCTTTCATTGCCAGGCCTAGGAAATGGGGACCCCCTGCCCACCTTCCAGCCTGCTGATTCCACTGCTTGCTGCCACCGCACCAACACTGCCAAGGCGGAGGCAGCTGGTCTGTGCCCCCCAGCTCCACGAGCTGGCTGGGATGCCATTTGTCCTGTATCATCCTCAGCTCCAGAAGGAAATTCTGATTGGCCTCTGTAGTCCCATTCTCCTCAAGGCAGAGTCAGCTAAGGCATAAGCATACCACGGGCTCTTGGTCAATGAAAGGTAGCGGATGTTTCCTGGGGGTCTGCTGTGAGAGTGTGAGAGTTTCTTTTCTTTCCTTTCTTTTTTTTTTTTGTAGAGACAGAGTCTCACTTGGTCGTCCTCCGTCGCATCACAGCTTACATTGACCTCCAACTCCTGGGCTTAGACGACTCTCTTGCCTCAGCTTACTGAGTAGCTGGGACTACAGGTGCCCACCACAGTGCCCAGCTATTTTTTTGTTGCAGTTTGGCCGGGGCAGGGTTTGAACCCGCCACCTTCGATATATGGGGCCGGCTCCTTAACTACTGAGCCACAGGCGCCGCCCAAGATTTTCTTTTCAAATTAAAGATATCGGCAGGGTTTAGCATTGAGATGGGAATTCATGTGCATGGCCGTATTTGTAAATATGTGGGTGACTACTCCTACTTAGCAGGCAGTTAAAACTCATTTGGCCCCAGACTCATCCAGTTTCCATAAAACACTCTACAGCTCTGCACCACCCCCTGCTGCCCTTAACTGAGCCTATGTGGGACACCTTGGGACTTAACAGAAAGGCGCAGCCCACCCAGGGCAGCTCAGGGAGGGCAGAGGGATATACAGGTGACAGGAGGGCCACTTACTGTGCATCAGAGGCCAAGTATCCCCCACGACCCCCTCCCCGCCAGGACATTTCAGTCTCAGTGCGAGCCGGGTATAGCAGCAGTCCTCAACCCTTTGGGCACAGGTGACCGGTCGCGTGGAAGACCCTGGATGGGGTGGCGGGAGGTAGAGCTCAGCGATGATGATAAGCAGAGCTGCTGTAAATACAGGTAAAGCCCCTTCCCTTGCTAGCCCGCCAGGGCCTCTCTCCTGTGTTTCAGAGAAGGTAATTTGCCCAGGGAGAGGAGCGGGGTGGGGAAGGCGGAGCTCCGTGGCCCGGCTGGCTCCGTACAGGCTGCGACCTGGTAGCTGTCGTTGCAAAACGCCTGGAAAACTGCCCACCCTCGCATCAGCCACTGCAGCTGTGTTGCTCCAGTTAAAAGGGTGGCCCGCGCAGCCTGACCCCTGGCATCACGAGAGACATTACTTTTTAAAAGGACCATATCATCTTGTAGGAGCTAATCATGACAGATCAACAGAGTGAGCTTCCTAGGATGATTTCTGAGCAAACAGTCCAACACGCTCTGTTGATTTCAGCCCGGCGTAACTAAGACTTCAAATATAAATAATTCCGATAATTACAGAGAAATCAATAGCTATTTTATACTGATTCTTTTTTTTTCTTTTATAGAGGCGGGGTCTTGCTCTGTCACCCAGGCTGAAGTACAGAGGTGCAATCACACCTTACTTCGACCTTGAACTCCTGGGCTCAAGCCACCTTCCTGCCTTAGTCTCCTGACTCTGCCTCAGTCACAGTCTGAGACCACAGACATGTGTCACTGGCCCCAGCTAATTTTTTTTTTTTAAGTTTTTGTAGAGACAGTCTTGCTATGTTGCCCAGGCTGCTCTTTTTTTTTTTTTTTTTTTTTTTGAGACAGTGTCTCACTTTGTCGCCCTAGGTAAAGTAATGTGGCCTCACAGCTCACAGCAACTTCAAACTCTTGGGCTCAAGTGATTCTCTTGCCTAAGCCTCCTAAGTGGGTGGGACTACAGGCACCCCCCTCAACACCAGGCTATTTTGTTGTTGTTGTTGTTGTTGTTACTGTTGTTTAGCTGGCCCAAGCCAGGTTCAAACTTGCCAGCCCTGGTATTATGTGGCCAGCACCCTAACCACTGAACTATGGGGACCAAGCTCCCTGGCTGCTCTTGAATTCTTGGCTGCAAACAATCCTCCCAAAGTTTTGGGATTACAGGCATGAGCCATTGCACTGGCCTATTTTAGACAGATTCTGTAAAAAACAAACAAAACCCACAGTAACTATTAAAATAATTGTCTGACTCAGTATACAAAAGAAACAAAAAACCATCCTCAAGAATGGAATTCATGGCTCAGCGCCTGTGGCTCAAGTGGCTAAGGCTCCAGCTACATACACCTAAGGTGGTGGGTTCGAATCCAGCCCCGGCGCACCAAACAACAATGATGGCTGCAACCAAAAAAAAAAAAAAGCCAGGCGTTGTGGTGGGTGCCTGTGGTCCCAGCTACTTGGGAGGCAGAGGCAGGAAACTGGCTTAAGCCCAGGAGTTGGAGGTTGCTGTGAGCTGTGATGCCACAGCACCCTACCCAGGGCAACAGCTTGAGGCTCTGTCTCAAAAAAAAAAAAAA
Source organism: Galagoides demidoff (assembly GCA_963574575.1). Taxonomy (NCBI): domain Eukaryota; kingdom Metazoa; phylum Chordata; class Mammalia; order Primates; family Galagidae; genus Galagoides; species Galagoides demidoff. Next base: position 15,192 of record CAUYQV010161503.1, on the reverse strand, counting down.
ATGGAATTCATGCCCTTATGAAAAGAGGCTGAAGTTATTTCAAAACACAGAAGGTGGTATGATTCACAATTAGGCATATAAGCAGACATAATTCTTGTACCTAAAAATTTTTGTTAGTGTCAAAAGAAAAAACAAAATAAAACAAAAACTCCAAAACCCCCAAATAAAAAACCAGGAAAATTGCAGTTAAGAATATACATATGAAAATTGCACTTAAAATATTGGCTAGCATAATGTAGCCCTATATTTTAAATTATATACCTTGATTATAAATTATTTATTTGAGAAAAAACAGGGATTTTCAAAACTTAGGCAGCCATCAGTATGGCACCTCTAGCTTGATAAGACAAACTATACAAATTTTCAACTTTTGTCTTAATGGCATTTTATTGAATTACACATCCATTTCTAAGAAATCCACTTTTCAAAGTGAGTCTGGCCCTTAAACAGAATGGTTTCAAGTATAGATTTTGTATATTTATAATTTCTCTATTTTTAGTAAAAGATACAATGGTTTCGATTTTGTATCTGGCAAAGGAGAGAATGTAGAAAATTGTTTTGAAACCCAATTGTCCACAGTTGTGTGCTAAAGACCCTATGTTGTGGTTTGCAGGATATTTATTTGAATAATTATTATGCCAGACTGTGATTCTTCAACAATAGGTCTAGAATGATGAAAAACTTCATAATGTTTTTCCTGCAAGCTGTATCTGTCTAATTCTGGAGTCCGGCAATCTCTCTGTCATGGCATCCTGATATTCTGGGAAATGTCTTTTTTTTCTAGAGCAGAGAAAATTATATGAAATAATAATGGAACAGAGTATACTTGAGGTGATTAAAAGAAATAGAAATGTAAATTTTCTCTTTGTCAGTTATCTCCCAGGAGTAATTCAAGAGCTGTTAGGTTACCTTTGCTTACATGACACCATTAATAAAAGAATTACCAAAATATCTTAGAAAAATTCAATGTGCCTCATCCTCTTAGTGAAACAGAACATACTAGAGGAGATTAAAAAATATATATATCAGTTTAGGGGCAGTGCCTGTGGCTCAAAGGAGTAGGGTGCTGGCCTCATAGGCTGGAGGTGGTGGATTCAAACCCAGCCCCAGCCAAAAACTACGAAGAAAAAAAAAGAAAAGAAACAAAATATATATATATCAGTTTATAGACTGATATAGCTAGAGGGCAGACACAGAGAATTACTTCTTTTGGACTTACTGCCAAAAGAAGTTTACTTTCCCTGCCGGGCTGCTTCTGCTGTGGGTGGAGCTGGGCCCAGTAAACTCACACAAGGAAAAGCTGAGAACAGCTTTGCCTGAGGAAGAGATTCTTGCACACTCAACATCCTTCCTAAATCCACTTGTAAGATTAGCTGTTTCTCTTCTCATGGGAAAGAGGTACACATTTCAAAACTAGAGAAAAACCATAAATTCTCAATTAATGGGTTGACAGAAAGTATATTTGCTCCTACGATATATAATATTTTCAATTAGATTTCAGGGAAGTTCCACAGAGAAAATTATCATCATTCATCAAAGTAACTACATGGTTTGAGAATTAGGCTTAACTCATATTATTTTTCCAAAAAGGTAAAGAAAAAACCAAACTGGGCAGCACCTGTGGCTCAAGGAGTAGGGCACCAGCCTCATATGCCAGGGGTCGCAGGTTCAAGTCTGGCCTCGGCCAAAACTGAAAAAAAAAAAAAAAGGCGGGGGGGGGGGGGGGGAGAACAATGACTTAAGCAAAAAGAAAGGTAATTTTTCTCTCATGTAAATTACATCAAGCAGTTTAGCAGCTATATTATTCTTCAAGGACCTTTCTGTTCCCTGCTCTGCCATCCTATTCCACATGCACATGGCACAAGATAGTTTCTAGAGCTCCAGCCATTATCTGAAATCCCTATGACATGCAAAGTAAGGAATAAGAGTGGAGAAGTGCTGCTCCCTCTTATTAAAACAATGCCCTCAAAACAGCACACGATGATTTTATATTTGATTCCTTTGCCGGGACTTAGAGACATGGCCATGTCTTGCTGCCAAAGAAGCAGAGAAGGTAGTTTTTCATCTGTGCTCAGTTAATAGTGGGCTTCATATTCTGATTTCGAATGGACACACTCTGAGCTCGGAAGCCATCCTGGGACTAGCTTGGTATGCTCTGAAAATCATGGGATTCCAAGGATCTATGAGCCTCCAAAGAGATCAGCAAGGAACATGTTTTCCGGATGTTGTCTCATTAAGCTAAGTCAAGGTACACATGGTAACCCCAATGGGGCAACCTTTCAGTCTTGAGTTTCATACAGCCATATCTCCCACCCTACTCTAGGAATGAGCTTTAGTTACTTGTCATTTCAAGAAATTAATGGAGTATTAGCTTCAGTAGGCAGCAGATGAACTCAGAGTTCCTAAAGAATATGACTTTCCATGAAATTTCAAAAAAGAAAAAGAGCATAGGAAGATTAAATTTCTCTGTGATGGCTGGGTGGTCTAATTTGGTGAGCCTAAGGATCAAGGGGCTCTCTATGTGAAGATCAGAAGATCATTCTTGTTTTTATATGTCTAGATCAGGGGTGGCAGTAAATTTGACTCAGATTTAAGAAATTTGGATTATAAATTTAGTTGTACCACCTGGCAATGTACCTTGGGCAAATATATCCAAGTCTTTTTCCTATTCTAAAAAATTTGAGGGGCAAATTAAATAATCTCTGATCATTTCAGTTAAAAAATTCTATGATTTCAAGTAATTCTGAACATTATATAAGAGTAAAGTATTTCAACATTTCCACATTTAGAAAAATCAATCTTTTTTAAAAATAAAACACATGTGGTACTATAGGCAACATGAATTTTGTTAATCCCATTTGTAAATCTCCATTAAGTAATAGCTATCATTTGTTGATCTCCAAAGTAGTAAAAGAAAATGTTTTTTATTGTAAACAATAACATAAATTGAAATTTTGGATCATCAAAGAAAATATTTTCAAAGGATTTCATGAGCAGATAGCTGAAGAAATATGATTATTTATCTAGACTTTCCTTTAATTTTATAAACCCTAATGCCTTTTTTGCTACAACATCAGAAAATTGTTAGAGGCTAAAAGGAAAATTTACTCAACTGAGAATGACCAAGCATTTTTTCAATAGGAAGTAAAATCTGATGAACTTGGAATAAAGTTGAAGAAACACTGACTCACAAAACAGCAACTTTTGCTCTGAATTGCAAAACAACTCACCCCATGAACTCTTTCTTGGATGAGTAGGTCTATATAACCTTATATGAGTGGACCAAATGGGCAGTATATAGTAATTTCCTTCACAGGTAGATAGGGAATAAAAAATAGTAGGTTGAATTTTTTGAAAGATTCTATAGGTCAAAACTGGTTGAATATTGGTAATGTAATATGATTTGGCCAAATCGTCCTTTCTATGCTTGGCTATCAAGTACCAATTCTACCTGAATGTTCTGCAAGGACCCTAAAGATGCAGACGTAAGGTCATCCTTAGTAATATCACATCCTTAGGAGTGACGATGCTGTGAGAGGTGTTAGGCTGGCACTTCTGAAGAGGAGCCCCATGGCAGGGAAATGCCAAAGGAGCCAAAGGCCATGCTAGTGGGGGTGGAGGAATGAGGAACAGAATGAGGTCATGAGAGAGTATACAGGTGGCTTACCAAACTGTCAAATTTGTATCTGCAGGCCGTAGTTTGAGGATGCCTGATTTGTATAACCAAATTACTACATTTTACAAATGAGAGACATTTTAGGAAATATAACATTGAAACAGGATTTTCTCACTCAGGGCTGGACAGGGAACTCCCATTTTTCAGGTTCAGATCTATCTCCAGGCACAAATGTATTGCAGGCCATGCCCTCTGAGCCCTAGCAAGGTCATGAACAAAGCAGTCCCAAAAGTTTTGGATGGCTCCACCCTGACTAGGGAGTACACAACCTAATCCCTTCACCAGACAAAAAATGCAATAATAAGAAACGTATAAAACTAAAATATATGTCAATGGAAGAGAAACCATACTCTGTAAAATAATTTAAGGAGATTTATTTTGAGCCAAATTTGAGGACCGTGACCTGGAACCTCACCCAAGAAGCCTTGAGCAAGTGGACTTGCGGTGGTGGGATTACTATTTGGTTTTATACATTTTAGGGAGACAGGAATTAAGGGTGAGATCATAAATCAATACATGGAAAACATACATTAGTTTGGCCCACAAAGGTGGGACATCTGGAAGGGGGTGCTTAACGGTTATACAGGTGGGTTTAAAGATTCTTTAGCTCACAAATGGCTGGAAGTGAAAAGTGAAAAGGAAGGCTTAAGATAAAGGATCTTTTAATCAGAGAGGAAGTACTGGGCTCACTCAGATTTGTTATGTATATTGAGGACCTGCAGGTTTGTCTTGCACAGCCTTAAGCTTGTTAAGGAGTCACAAAAGATGTCTCTAAAAAGGGGAGGAGAGCAGGAAGCGACAGGTGGAGGCAGGTGTGATCTCTTTTCTCATGGCTAGCAACTCAGTTTTAGGAATCTTCTTAGCCAAGGGGGGGTCCAGTCCCTCAACGGAGGGAGTCTTAAGATTTTATTTTAGTTCACATATACAAAGGTTTGGGTAATGTTGGATGCATTATAAACAGAGTAGTTTTTAAAGTAATTTTTTATTCAGTTATGACACCATATGGAAGGGTGCATAAATGATGTTTAATGAATCTTCATAAAATGAACACACTGATGTAACCACTACCCACATTGAGAAACAGAAAATAACCGAGACCCCCTACCTCATCCAGAACCTATTGTGCTGTTAGTGAAAGAGGATACCCGAGAAGGGTGATGTCTAGAATAGGTCTTCTCAAGGAGACCACAGGATACACCTATGGAGTCCTCTCCATGGTGACTCAGCTCTTGGAAATTTGCAAACTTAACATTTTCCAAACTTGGAAATTTCCAACTTCTGTGAACCCTGTAATTGTGTAGGGGCTGGAATAGCATCTCCTGCTTGATTCAAACTGGCCAATGAAAAGGGTACCTGTGGGGTGGAACTTTTTGACTATGGATAAAAAGTAAAAGACCAAGCCAGTCCCGGAGCGCAGCCATTTGGAATTCTTCTATGTTGTATGCTCCCAGCTGGTGAATAAAGCCCTTCCTCTTATAAATGTGCTGTTTGGGTGCTCTTTCTCTCAGTTGGGCCTCCTCTTCCTGCAACATTAGGTTCAAAATTCAAAATAAGGATTCACTTATTATTGTTATAAAACCTGCATTCTACAGTCAAATTCCCAGGGTAATACATTCCTATAGTAATATACTCCTTCCTAGGGCAGTGATTTTCTACAAGCGGACTAGGGTCTAAGAGTGTTACACACTTGGCTGACAGTGCCAAACTCTAATTACCTGTCTCTTTATGAAGTGTGCCAACAGAAAAAGTGCGTTCCCATTTTTAACTAACTGCTGTTGTTCCAGGAAAAGCTGGTTTTTACAGAGGATAAAGCAGCCCTCGCCTGTCCTTACGGCTCTCCCAGCCCAGAATGAAACCACTCCGACCGTAGACTGCAGATGAATTTTAAGTCCAGCGGCCAGAGCAGGTCTTGGCTAATCAGAGGCCAGGCTCCAGCCGCAGGCTTATCCAGGCAGTGTGATTGGTTGCTTCTCCGGGGCGGAAGAGACTCTTTGTTGCCACGCCCTGCGCCCTCCAGAGGGAGCCAATCGCTGGTGGGCTCCTGACGGGGCCAAACGCGCGCGGACCATTTAATATGGCGGAGGACGCCGCTTGTGCTGCTCCGAGCCCTCGGGGCCGTGCTGACGGGAGCGATGCTGACCCACCGGACGAGCAGGTAGCGGAAACGGAGGGAGAAGACCAGGAGCAGTTCGAGTGCCAGGAACTGCTCGATTGCCAGGTGCAGCTGGGGACCCCTGAGGAAAGGGAGGACATGGGCCTGATGGCTGAGGCCGAGGCCGTGGCCACCGGCTGGATGCTCGATTTCCTCTGCCTCTCTCTTTGCCGAGCCTTCCGCGACGGCCGCTCTGAGGACTTCCAAAGGACCCGCGACAGCGCGGAGGGTGAGGGCGGGGTGCGCTCGGGCTGGAGCTGCGCGGGGGGCGGAGGCGCGAACCGCGGCGGGCGGCCGAGGCCTGGGCTCCCGCGCTGTCCCCGGGCGGCCCGGGGCGAGGGGCTGGGGCGGCGGAGTGGTCGGAGGTCCCCGGATCCGCCTGAGCTGTGTTCGAATCCCAGTTCTGCCTGTTAGTGCCTTTGTTTTCCTCAGATTCTCTTTTTCTCTGTGGTAAAATGAAAATAAGATCCCAGTTTGGGGTTGATGCACGAATTAAAGAGTTAAAACTGCACCCAACCCAACACCCAGTTCGTTCTGTCTGCTTTGGCGCTGGGTTCGGTTCTTTTACTCAGGCACACGTATCCCTATGGTTATTTCACCGATCGCTGTAGCGTCCTGTGACCTCCAGGCATGTTTTATGTTTATTTGTGAACTATTTAAACCTCATTTGGCCTGCTTGCTCAGTATAATCTTCAGAAACAAATGCCCTTGAAATCTCCCGTCTGGACAGTCTATAAGTGATAGACGGAGACAGACCATGAAAAAGACTGGCGTGACCTTTTGAAAGGTGCAGAGGTGTGCCCAGGTACTTCATTCACAGTTGGCAGCAAGCTTTTTTTTTTGAGACAGAGCCTCAAGCTGTCGCCTTGGGTAGAGTTGCCGTCGCGTCACAGCTCACAGCAGCCTCAAACTCTTGGGCTTAAGCGATTCTCTTGCCTCAGCCTCCGTAACTGGGGCTACAGGTGCCCTCCGTAACGCCCGGCTTTTTTTTGTTGGTTGTAGTTAGCATTGTTATTTGACAGCCTCAGTCTGGATTCGAACCTGCCAGCTCCTATGTATGTGCCTGGCGCCCTAGCTGCTGAGCTACAGGCGCAGAGCCAGGCAGTAGACTGTTGTACAAGTAAATACATTGGTATTGGCCGGGCTCCGTGGCTCACACCTGTGATCCTGGCACTCTGGGAGGATCTGTAGTCCCAGCTACTCAGGAGGCTGAGGCAAGAGGACGGCTCCCAGGAGTTTGAGATTGCTGTGAGTTACTATGCCATGGCACTGTACCCAGAGGAACAGTGGGACTGTGCCTCTAAAAAAAGAAAAAGTTATAGTATTACATTATTTAATAGAAACATCCCAGACATATGGACGCATTTCATCTTCATGATAATCCTGTGAATTAGGCAAATAGTCTTAGTTTACAAAAGAGTAAATTAGTTAACCAAAGGTGCTGATAGGTTAAAAGGAGTATTCTAACCCATATTGTATCTTCCAATTCAAGGACCTTTCCTCTATATCGCAGATAACACCAAGAATTGTGGATAATTAGTATTAAACAGACAATTATATCCTGGAATAGAGTCCAGTCAGTCAGCTGCTGGGTCAGGGGGAACCTTAAGTTTTTTAGTTCACATTTCTTTAAACCTCATGAGCCAAGCTCTGTAAGCTTCCATGTTTTCTTCAATTTTCTCACTTCTCTCAACCTTCATATATTAAAGAGAGGGCCTTGCTCTGGATTAGGTTTTGGCTTAAGAGAATGTTATAGCTGATTTGATTGTCTGTCCAGACCTGTCATACTTTCTTCATATTAGGAGTAAGGCTGCTTTACTTCCAGATTGGTCTGTTTATTGGAGTAGCTTTTTTTTTTTTTTTGAGACAGAGTCTCAGTTTGTACCCCAGGCTAGAGTGCCATTGTATCAGCCTAGTTCACAGCAGCCTCAAACTGTTGGGCTCAAGCGGTCCTCTTGTCTCAGCCTTCTGAGTAGCTGGGACTACAGGTGTGTACCACTACACCTGGTTAGTTCTTCAGCTGGTCCTGAGCTCAGGTGATCCACTGATCTCAACCTCATAGAGTGCTAGGATTATAAGCATGAGCTACTACTCCCAGCCAACTTGTTGTCTTATGTGAGTAAGGTTCATGGCACCTCAAAACAATTATAGTAGAAATCAAAGATCACAGATCATCATAATATGTATAACAGTAATGAAAAATTAGAAATAGAAAATTACCAAAATGTCATATAGAGACATGAAGTGTGCACATGCTGTTAGAAAAATGGCACCAGTAGATTTGCTCCATGCAGGGTTGTCAGTAACCTTCAGTTTGTTAAAGAATACAGTATCTGTGTGGCACAATAAAGTGAGATATGCCTGTATGTATTCTTTGTGACACTCATTATATGGTTAGTTATATAATTTTTTGTTTTATTCATGTCTTCTCAGTCAGCCTTGAAAGGTAGGGCCTGGCTCTTATTTCTCGATTCATCAGCTCCTAATACAGGTTAGCAATGTTAAATAAATATTAAATGACTTGTGTTTAAATTTTATGTAAATTTTGTACTTTCTTTAAATCCTCTTCTATTATGACTATTTGGTTCAGATAATCTCTGGTATAGCGTAAGATTTATGGCATTTTAGAACTGAGGCAATGGAGTAAATGTATTTATCTGCTTAGTGGCTGTGCGTTGCTACTTTTGGTTTGCTAGTTGTTAAAACTTTTTATGTACTGAAACCAAGCCTTGGGTGAAGTACAGTGCTAACAATGGTACTTTTAAAAGTTAGATTAGGCTTGGTGCCTGTAACACAGTGTTTAGGGTGCCATCCACATGCACCAGGGTTGGTGGGTTCGAGCCTAGCCAGGGCCTGCTAAGCAACAACGACAACTACAACAAAAAAATAGCCAGACATTGTGGCAGGCTCCTGTCATCCCAGCTATTTGGGAGACTGAGACAAGAAAATCGCTTAAGCCCAAGAGTTGGAGGTTGCTGTGACACTACGGCACTCCAGGGGTGACATAGTGAGACTCTGTCTCAGGGGAAAAAAAAAACAACTTAGATTAGGCATTGTTTCCTTGGAGAGGCCTCCCTAATACCCGCTCCTCACAAATAGGTAAACAAACTCAAAGATTTGTTATATGCTTCAATAGCATCAGTGTACCCTTCTGTACTTGTCTTTTTCCTTTTTCACTACATTTTTACTTTAGTAGTTCAGTCATCTGTGTTTCATTGTTAGGTGGTAATAGCTCCTTAAGGCCCAGGACCATGGTTTACTCACCATTGTATGTATTCACTATCTGATACATCTCAATGGTTAGTCAGATTTTATGGGGTTTTTTGGTTTGTTTGTTTTTCTGAGACAGTCTCACTATGTTGCCCTCTGTAGAACGCTGTGGCATCACAGCTCATAGCAACTTCAAACTCCTGGGCTTAAGAGATTCTCTTGTCTTAGTCTCCCAAGTAGCTGGGACTATAGTCACCCGCCACAATGCTTGGCTATTTTTTGTTGCAGTTGTCATTGTTTAGCTGGCCTGGGCCAGTTTCAAACCCACCAGCCTGGGTGTATGTGGCTGGCACTGTAACCACTATGGTACCGGCATAGAACCTATAATTATGTTTTAGGCTGGGCACAATGGCTTACACTTATAATTTAGCAGTTTAAGAGGCTGAGGTGAGTGGATAGCTGATAGCTTGAGGCCAGGAGTTTGAGGTCAGCTTGGGCAACATAGTGAAACCTTATCTCTTAAAAAAAAAATCTGGGTATGGTAGTGCCTGTAGTTCTAGCTACTTGGGAAGCTGAGGCAGTAAAATTACTTGCATCCAGCAGTTGGAGGCTACAGTGAGCTGTATTTTAGCTTGGTTGACAGAATGAGATTTTGTCTCTTAAAAAAATAAGTAAGAGTTGTTTTGTTAACTGAACAGATTCTTACTTAACTGAAACTTTGATGGAAGTAATATAAAGTCTCTATGATTTTAAAGAGTGTCAAGCAAGGTATCGGCCACCTGCAGTGTAATCCTGACATTCTGTAAGGCTAAGGCAGGTGGATTTTGAGCAACAGAGTGAGACTCTGTCTCAAATTTAAAAAAAAAAAATAGTGAGCAGCGCCTATGGCTCAAAGGAGTAAAGTGCTGGCCCCATATGCCAGAGGTGGAGGGTTCAAACCCAGCCCTAACCAAAAACTGTAAAAAAAAAAATAGTTTCAAGGTATCAGGGTATAAAATAAGTTTGCATTCAATACATTACACATTTTATAATTTGGAGGTAAACCTCTTTGTTTTTGTTGGTTTGTTTTTCCAGACAGAGTCTCACTATGTCACCTCTGTAGAGTGTGTGGAGTCATAGCTCACAGCAACCTCAGACTCTTGGACTCAAGTGATTGTCTTGCCTCAGCCTCCCAAACCGAAGTAGCTGGGACTTGAAGGCGCCTGCCACAATGCCTGGCTATTTTATTGTTGTTGTTGTTGTTGTAATTGTCATTGTTGTTTAGCTGGCCCTGGCTGGGTTGGAACCCACCAGCTTGGGTGCATGTAGCCGGCACCCTACCCACTGAACTATGGGTGCTGCCCTCTGGTTTTTTTGGTGAGACTGATCTTACTCTTGCCCAGGCTAGAGTGCTATGGTGTCAGCCTAACTTAACAGCAACCTTAAACTGCTGGGTTTAAGTGATCCTCCTTCCTAGCCTCCTGAGTACCTGGGTCTACAGGTGTCTATCACAATGCCCAACTAATTTTCCTTTTTTTTTTTTAGCAGTTCTTTTGGGCTGGGGTTGGGTTTGAACCCACCACCTCTGGTAGTAGGCCATTGTCCTACTCCTTTGTGCCACAGGCACCACCCTTCTTTCCTTTTTTTTTTTTTTTTGAGACAGAGTCTCACTTTGTTGTCCTCAGTTAAGGACATGGCATAGTGTCATAGCTCATAGCAACCTCAGACTCTTAAGTGATACTCTTGCCTCAGCCTCCCAAGTAGCTGGACTACAGGTGCCCACAAAAATGCCTAGCTGTTTTTAAAGATGGGGTCTCACTCTTGCTCAGGCTGGTCTCGAATTCTTGATCTCAGGGAATCTACCTGCCTTGGCCTCCCATAGTGCTAGGATTATAGGTGTGAACCACTGGGCCAACCCTGACAAATTTTTTTTATTCTTAGCAGAGATGGGGTCTTGCTCTTACTCAGGCTGGTCTCCAAACTCCTAAGCTCAATCAATCCTCCCACCTTGGCCTACCAGAGTGCTAGGATTAAAGGCATGAGCTGCCATGCCTGGCCTAAATCTCTTTTCTATGTTAATAGAGTATTCCCTGTGAAAGACTTTTTTTTTTTTTTTTGACAGAGTCTCACTCAGTAGCCCTGGGGTTGAGTACTCTGGCATCATAGCTCACAGCAACCTCAAACTTTTGGGCTCAAGTGATTCTCTTGCCTCAGCCTCCCGAGTAGCTGGGTCTACAAGCATCTGCTACATGCCTGGCTGTTTTTTAGAGATGGGGTCTCACTCTTGCTGCATCTGGTCTTAACTCCTGAGCTCAAACAATCCACCTGCCTCAGCCTCCCAGAGTGCTAGGATTACAGGCCTGAGCCACTGTGCCCGGCTGAAAGACATTTTAAATATTTATTATTTTGTACATGAAACATCAGTTATACTTTATAAGAAAAGTTTCCTTTGCTATCTTTTTGTTCTGATTTTAAAAAAATTATTATAAAACATGTAGATCTAAATTTATGGTAATATTTGTGAGATATTTGTAACCTGTTACTTAACAAACCATATGGTGCCACTACTGAATCAAGTTTGATTTTATTTTAATAAAATTCACTCTTTTTCAGCTATCATTCATGGACTACCCAGTCTAACAGCTTACCAGTTGAAAACCGTATACATATGTCAGTTTTTAACAAGAATTGCAGCAGGAAAAACTCTTGGTAAATACCTGTTTTTATCTTATATTAGAAACATTTTGATCTATGTCTAAATGTAAAATAATGACAAGAAACAATTGGGAATTGTCTTTTTGTTTTCCTTTTTTTTTTTTTTGTAGCGACAGAGTCTTATTCTATCGCCCTTGCTAGAGTGCCGCGGTGTCACACAGCTCACAGCAACCTCTAACTCCTGAGCTTAAGCCATTCTCTTGCCTCAGCCTCCTGAGTAGCTAGGACTACAGGCACCCGCCACAACACCTGTCTATTTTTTTTATTGCAGTTTGGCCAGGGCCAGGTTTGAACCTGCCACCCTCCGTATATGGGGCCAGCGCCCTACCCACTAGGCCGCAGGTGCTGCCCTCCTTTTTTTTTTTTGAGACGGAGCCTCAAGCTATGACTTTTTTTTTTTGAGACGGAGCCTCAAGCTACCCCCTGGGTAGAGTGCCATGGCATCACAGCTCACAACAACCTCCAACTCCTGGGCCCAAGCGAGTCTCCCGCCTCAGCCTCCCAAGTAGCTGGGACCACAGGCGCCTGCCACAACGCCCGGCCATTTTTTGGTTGTAGCCATCATTGTTGTTTGGCGGGCCTAGGCTGGGGATTTGAACCTGCCACCTTAGGTGTATGTGGCTGGCGCCTTAGCCGATTGAGCCACAGGCACCGAGCCTTTTTTTTTTTTTTTTGAGAGTTTGTCTGCATGATTCCAATTATCTTGCTTAAACAGAATGCTGAGTCCCACTGTTTGTGAGTTTCAGACCCAGTAGAATGGGTGTAGGGCCCTGGAATTTATATTTCTATCTTCCTGGATGATTCTGATGCTGCCACTGGAGAACCACACTATGTGGACTTTAAATTTTATTACACGATTTTACATTAAGTTTTGTTATATGGTAACTTTCTGATGACTCCTATTATACTGTTTTTTACTAGCAGCTATATTTTAAACCTTTTGTTTGATTTGATGTTAGTTAGGACTTACGTATGTAAGTAAATATAATTTACAGGTGTTATGTCTCTCCCTTATCCCAATTTTTTTTTGAGACAGAGTTTTACTCTGTCACCTAGGCTAGAGGGCCATGGCCTCAACCTAGCTCATAGCAACCTCAGACTCCTGGGCTCAAGCCATCTTCCCGAGTAGCTGGGACTATAGGGATCTGCTACAATACCTGGCTAGTTTTCCTATTTTTAGTAGAGACAAGGTCTTGTTTTGCTCAGGCTGGTCTCAAACTCCTAAACTCAAGTGATCTCCCACATTGGCCTCTCAGAGTGCTAGGATTATAGGCATGAGCTACTTCACCCAGCCTCTCCGTAAATATTTAAAGTAATGGATTTTTAAAAACTGACAAAGTCAGGTTCTACTTAGCTTTCTAAGTTACTTATTTTTCTTCTATTTTAAAAGATGCACAGTTTGAAACTGATGAACGAATTACACCTTTGGAATCAGCCCTGATGATTTGGGATTCAGTTGAAAAGGAACATGACAAACTTCATGAAGAAATACAGAATTTAATTAAAATACAGGTATGGATATTACTTTGCTTATAATAATTATTTTGCTAGAAAATAAAAACCATGTAATATACAAAAGAAATTAAGAGGAACCTAACGGAAGTTGGCCAGTAATACAATTTGATATAAACTTTCTTTCTAGAAATTTGACCTTTCATTAGTCTTGACATGAGCACCAGGTGCTGGAAATTAACGTTTTATACTTAGATGTATATTGCCCCCTTCTTGTGAAAAATATACTGCATCTATTTAAAGATCAAGCAACCTTTAAAACCCCTCAGTTTGTGTTCTCCCAATTTCTATTTGAAGGCTATCAATATGAAAAAAAGATAATAATTTTAATTACTAATAAATTATGTATTTTATGATTAAGAATATGTAAAATTTTAGCCATTTGGCATAGACTGTTTAGAATGAGAAGCCAAAAAATTCATTCAAAGATGTAATAGCAGGGCCTAGTTCCCTGGCTCACGCCTACAATTCTAGCACTCTGTGGGAGGCTGAAGCAAGTGGATAATTTAAGCCAAGAAAGAGTTTGAGGTTTCTGTAAGCTATGATGGTATGGCACTCTACCCAGGGTGACAGAGTGAGCCTGTGTCTCTAAAAAGTAAAAATGATTTATTGATTGTTCTTCACCTTCCCAGGAATTAATGTGGTGACTGTCAAGTAAAATTAGGACCTAGAATGAGCAGACAATGATTGCTGCTTTTAAGAATTCAAGTCAGGGCAAAGAGATTTGTCATGTTATTCTAATGGGCAGGGAGGAGGGAGGCCATTGTTAGTATACTACAATATAGTTGAATGGATGAAAGAAAATAAAGTTTATAGCAAACATTTTTTAATTTTGACATATTAGGAAAAGGAAATATATTTTATAGTTGTGGATAGAAGTAGAAGAAAAGGGAAAAAAGCAAGAGTAGATCCAAGGATGCAAGATGAATGTCTTGTCCACATCCTGCGCTTTTTCTATCAGCTATCCATCTTGCTGCCATCAGGTACTTATTCACAAATAAAATATCCTTGAAAGATGGACTCCTTTTCTCTTTGCTTCAATGATTCACAAACATGGGGCTTTAGTTGGGCTTCTCTCTTCCATCACACCCACCCTATCTTGTATCACAGTAGTACTGATAACCTCAGGGCCATTTGCTGAAGTCTCCCTAGCAGAGATAGGAAGATCCTTCAAGACACTTTTGTCCACAATACCAATTCAAGTTCTATCACTCAAAATGTGGTGTTGGCCTATCTATTAGGGCATTTGCCTGGTGGTGGGTCTGTGCTTCCGTGCAGCTGAGAATTTGGACCTAAAGATCAGAAACATAGCCTTTGGTGACTCCTCAAGCCCATAGAAAGTGTGATGCTCCATGTATGCTTTCCTTATCCTTTCACTGCCCAGTAGTTGGCAATTTGAACCAAATTGTACTCTCAAATTGTTCCAGCTAGTCATCTGAGTTAGGGTCTTTGAAAAAAGTGAGGTGTCTTGTCTAGGCAGAATTAATCCTAGTCAGGTTTATCTAAGTCATGTAACATCAAAATTCTGGGTTTCAAGGCAGCTGCCTGTCTCCTAAAACATCCGGGTTTTAAGCAGCGGCTTGGATCTTCATTTCTTAGAGCATTCTTGGTCAAAAAAATGACAGTTACCTCAAAGTAAGGCAAGCATGAAATAAAGTTCATTGAGGAAGAGGCTGATAGGCTTACATAGTAAGAAAATTTAAAAAACAGGATATATTCACCATAGATGGCAAATGGGTCTGTCTCCATTGCCAGGGCAAGTAGGCAAAGAGGCCTAGAGCAAACATTTAATGTATCACTTACTATTTTTTTTTTTTTTTTTTTTTTGAGACAGAGCCTCAAGCTATCCCCCTGGGTAGAGTGCCATGGCATCACAGCTCACAGCAACCTCCAACTCCTGGGCTCAAGCGAGTCTCCCGCCTCAGCCTCCCAAGTAGCTGGGACCACA